>JALPQI010010135.1:0-40397 GCA_025490895.1 Thaumatotibia leucotreta | reverse complement strand
TGATGGCTAACCAGGGTGGCTAGCATATCTTGTATTTGACATCAAAACGGGCTTCTCACGGCTATTCTTCTCGTTTTAATAAATATAACCGAAAAGAGACGGGTAGCCGCGAGAGCCGCGTGTTTCTGTCAAAAACAAAATATGCTAAGGCGGAATGAGGTCCTTTCCCTAACGGTTTTAGACTTATAATATTAGTGACTTGTAAAGGATTCTATGACAACACATTAATAGTAAGGGACATTCTATGACAACACATTAATAGTAGCCTTGTAAGGGATTGCATATACCCGAGAAATTTGACCGGTGGTTGCTAAGACCGAGTGGCCGAGGGGTACAGGCATCAGCCGCGAAAGCTGAGTACGTGGGTTCGATCCCAACCTCGGACATTAGGTGATCTTGGTCGTTTTTCTTTGGTATATGACATCATTATATTTATAACATTAATAGTAGTCTAATTTATTTGCAGAAATGGCCCCCTGCAGGTAATACTAGTAGTAGATCATGTGAGGTTAAAGTATTCGGTTTCAAGTGGGGCCTATTGTATAGACTTTCAGAGCTCGCTTGACAAAGCCCTGTGATATAGAGTGATCTAAGGGTGACATATTCGTACAGTCAAAGACAAAATAAGGTGTATATAAAAAAATGTGTCCAGGGCACTTTAATTCTGTGTAATAAGAACGTCGTAACATATTTTTGAGAGGATTCTCTCGATACTTATTTTTGCACTTGATTGTACCTATATTCGATATTAGGGATAGGATTTTTGTTGTTGTTGGTACCTAATATTACCTTTCAAGCTTTATTTGGAATATTATTAATTCAATTTAATTTTTTTTTATTGATTAATTACTATCTTTCTTGATAAATTATTAATTTGCCTTTATTTTCATCGCCAACTCATTTACTCTAAAATTAGCTACAAGAATCGTAATCCAAATGGTGTACAATAAAGTGGTCACTATATAATAAATATAATAACTAAACTAATAAATATTACATTTTGTATTTTTGTATTAAATTACTTTATTATTTTATAATTATATCATATCTCTAGACACTTACTACAATTTACTATTTAGATATTATATTACAGTACGAGTGCCTAGAGATTTTGGAAAAATTTAATAATATTTTTCCTTGCAAAAAAAACAAAAGAATCAAGTCATAACATAATTATCTGCTAAAGTATTTTGGTTATTACAAAATATAGAGCGGCATAATGTTGTAATGTTTAAAAAAATTAAGAAAATTAATTGAATTCAGACCTAATTACTCGATGTAAGATGATATTAAACGATCACAATGAAAGTGCATTAAAGCCGTTTCTAAGAGTCTGGATATAAATAATTTGGCGCTAAATGATCTGCATTGCAGGTATGGCAGAGTTCTCTAAATTCGGTTAGGGCGGGCGATTGAACAGCCGTAGAAATTGTCTGAAATTGTAGCTTTAAGTTTAAACCTACAGGTCAGAAGGCATATTCAGACTTTAAAATGTCGATTGGATTTGATACCCATCTGGCTACGCCCTTGACCTTGATCCGGACTTTTTGGTTCGGCTCGCAGTGGCTTATGATTGTGGTACCGTTTTTACCGTTTATCGGGCTACGAGTACGAAGTCACAAGTTCGAGAGACAAACAACACGTCGATCGTAGTTCATGGTAGGCCTTCAGTCTTTAAGGTGCAATAAGTGTACAATATATTGCATTCTGCAATATATTGTATACACATTTTTCGAAGCACTAAAATCGTTAACACATTTTTGGGGTTACCTTACGTCATTTCGAATGATGTTTTTTATCGAAAAATGTTGCTTGTTTTAGGTATGCATGCTTAAAGTCTTACAGTAGATAAGTAGTAAGCTTTCGACAGATAGCATTTACAGCGAAATATTATTTCTGGGAATGGTGCCATCGATTAATCAAGCTGTCGTCTAAAAGTAGATTCGATGAAAGGTTGTCCATGAACCAACTATCTGCAAATTATCTATTCTATCGAAATGGTATTTAAAGTCGCCATCAGACATATCAGGGTTCTTAGACAAGTTGCCAATCGCTAACGCTTAATCGTCAATCGTAAGCGAAAGGCAGCTAACCGTCTTTGTCGCACTAATATGAAAGAGGCACAGAGAGGGAAAACTACGATACGCTACTAAGCGCTAGCGCTTGGCAACTTGGCTAGCATCCGGATATTGTAACAAATATCTGAGCAGACTGCTTAGCCAAGTTGCCAATCGCTAGCGCTTGCTAGCGCATCGTAGTTTTCCCTCTCTGTCGCACTATTATGAAGGAGTGACAGAGAGGGAAAACTACGATGCGCTAGCAAGCGCTAGCGATTGGCAACTTGGCTAAGCATCCAGATCACTTTGCAAGTATCGGTAAAGTTAGGTTTTACCTATTCGATACGTATTACATTCTATCGCGCTTGCACAGGCATGTTGAAGCGAGCGCGATGTTCTGCTTCACGGATCGACTAAAACCTAATGTATCCTTTACTTTCCAAGTCATGGTCCAACTACAGGCCCCTATTTTCTTAGCGTTAAGGTCTCTGCCCACTAGACCGTAGCATACCATGACCGTAGCATGAACGTATCAGACAAAAAAATATTCTTTGTATGGAAAAGTATGAGACTCTGCCCACTAGGACGTTCCGTCGCCGGCCAACACCGTCGCGTGCCATGCACGGACCGGCAAGAATTGTCGGCGAGAATATTTTGCCGGCCCCGACACGCTACGTGCATGGCACGCAACGTTGCCGGGTACGGTGTGCGCAGGCGGCGAAACGGTGAGCATACGCGTTGTATTTACATTTTTGTATTGGATTTACAATTTTTATCCAAAACTCTCCAAATTTTTCACTCTTATGGCGAAACAACGCAAACAATATAATCAGTATCGCTATTTTCTGAAAAAAAACTTAACTGATTGTAAACCCGCAAACCGAAGATTTTCATCGAGATCGAAAAATATTACCTACTTCGTTTCTTACAAACAAAATAATAAAAAAAAATATCAATTTTGAAACAGTCGTATAACTTAACGAATTTATCCAGATAGATTGCACAATTTGTTTCTTTTTTACATGGTAAGAACCATGCTTTTGATGTGGCTTTCTAGAATAAATTTTATTGGTTTTAGATTTTTATTACAATAATATGTACACAAAATCGATACATCTTTTTTTCGAAAAATCTATGCTCTTTAGCAGTTGCTCCATTGTTATTTAAAATTAATTATTGTTCCAAAACTATTAGAAGATGTAAAAATAATCAAACAAAACCAGTACTTGACGGAGTCACATTGACAATCATGACAAGAACATATAAATCTATAGACAATATATTTACCAATTCCAAAGAAGTTTTAGTTTAATATCATAGATTACACTTATCAGTGTCTAGGTTACCTAGACATTGATAAGTGTAATTTAATACTATAATAATATTAATGATAAATAAACACATTCCGTCATAGAAATGTATTATTAATGATAAATAAACACATTCCATCATATAAATGTATAAGTAGCATAACTGACGATTCGAAAGTGCTTGTTGCTAAGCCTACTCAATAAATAATTTTTGACTTTAACTTGACCCAGTAATAACTCTAGTACTTCAATGGATTTCGATCGCAGTTTACGATGTCTGCTCAGAAAAATAGGTGTAGAAATAAACTCCTAGGAAAATACTAGCAGAGCGATAGTAGTCTAAAGGGCGTGAAAACAATTTGAAACTGATAAAACTGAGACAATCGAACGATAACGACGGATATGAATCGCTCATACTACGGGGATGATACGTAGTTGCAACGCGGATGATACGTGGTTGCGACACGGATGCAACGGTTACTAAACGGGCTTAGCACGGATATGAAACGATGTACACACGTTATAGTGGGCATAGTAGCCCGTGTCGTCTCACATTCCGTGTCTGATACGTTCATGCTACGGTCATGGTATGCTACGGTCTAGTGGGCAGAGACCTTTATAGTATGGGGTTGCAGGTGCCTATAGGCTACGGTGACTGCTTTCCATCAGGCGGGCCGTATGCTTGCTTGCCACCGACTTGGTATAAAAAAAATCATCATCATATGATAGTCCACTGCTGGACGTAGGTCTCTCCTATTAACTATGCGTATAGACGCATTAGGAGGTAAATGCCCATAATCACCACGCTGAGCAAGCGGATTGACGATCGCAGCAATGTGTCCACTATAATGACGCTGCTGCCCATTTTTAATCATTCTTTTATCAAATAATGATCAGTGACACTTCAATCCCTTTGTCGACTTTTACGACACCCGCAGGAGGAGTTGGGGTGGTGACGAAAGTATTCTTACTGCCGTCACCCCACGGCCACGGTATAGTATATGTTCTGATATTTTTGGTCACAGTAGCAGCCCAGATATATCTGATGTATGTCGACTGCACGTACGTAACCCTATTCTTGGAATCTTTTCTGCAGCGAGTTTCCTCTACATACCCAATAGTATACCGTAAAACCACACAACCATGGTCTCATGCTGCAACTATGGTCCACAATTGCAAATCCTAAATAAACATCAGTCAGCTTTTTTGGTTTAGTCGAAGTTTTTTTTTTAAATTAGGAATAGAAGATGCACCACATTTCCCGAAATTTCCCAAAATGTTCATTTGTGAACGATTCCTTTTTTGTTACCGAAAATGTGTAGGAATCTGGTAACAGAAAAGGAAACCTCCATACAAACTTCCTGGGACATTTTGGGAAATGTGGTGGCCACCCAGCCTACCAATTTTTATCAAAATCGATGACGTGATCCAAATGTACAGTCGCCATCAGATATATGGTAGCGGTCGAGGTCCCCAAATAAATCGGAGCAACGGTAAATTTCAATAAATTCGTTACGTGAGAAAAGGGCAATGATTTGGAAGCGTGTAATTCGTCATAAATTTAGGAGCAGTCACTTTTCAATAAATTCGTAACGTACAAGTAGGTAAAGATATCGGAACGAACATGACTCAAAGATATCGAAGCAGCCAGGATGATCTTAAAGATCGGAACATCTATAGGAAATACACCTTAAGTCTGCGTCACATAGTTTATTTTAATTTGTTACTATGTTGTCACTACTACTACTTTAAGTTGTCAATGTCAAAGATGATTTTGACGGCACTGTTGTCGGAGAGTAAATGAGTTTCCTAGACAAAAGAGAAGTTTTCAAGCATCATTATCGAAAAATGCATAAATTCAATTTTGATTTTTTATTGATGTAATCATATTAATATGGGATAAGTAAATAAAATCGTAAAGCTAGCAAATTATTTATTTGGACGGAACTAAAAAAGTATAAAGGTTGAACAGAATACCTAAAAGTCATTAGATTCGGATACCACGGTGACAAGATCGAGAATTGTAAATTGACTGTTAGTCCCATTGCAGGCGTCCATAGGCTACGGTTACCACTGTTGTGTTTCAAATATATTGCAAAAACTTTTAGCAATCAACAATAAATACCGTCTTTTAAGCGAAGCAAAATTATATATTGTCACAAAAATACGACAATTATAGCGAAATTCCAACTTAGGCCGAGCCTCATATCAAGAATTTACGAAAAATCGTTCTAAGCCTTGTGACAATTGTAACGAATTTCCGAAAGTAAAATAGTTAATTACGATACAAGTGCGAAAAAAATTAAGTGGAGTGGAACGAGTGGAGATAAATTAAAGCACGACCGATGGGAGTGCTTTAAATCTACACGAGTTACGAATTTCCTTTTCGCACGTGTATTATTAGTGATAATTGTATGTTGGCGGCAATCAAGCACACGGACCGTCCGATAGTAAGCGGTAGACGTAGCCTGCGGAGGCTTGACATCAGTAACAGTGATATATATATATATATATGTATATATATATATATATATTATGTTTATGCTATTGTTGCTTTACTAAAATACAGGGTGGCTCATTAAAATCAGTCAGTATGGGAATGTCTGAAACTATCGGATATACGAAAATATGTTCTTAGGAACCATGTCATCGATTTTAATAAACAGAAAAACTGCATTAACATATTTGAAAAAAAAACTACCCAGCAGGGGAATCGAATCCGGTTGTTTTGAAAAAATAAACTTACGTAGGATGTCCTGAAAATTTCGGGAATTTAATACTTAGGAACGTATATTTGACATGTGTTATACCTCTTTCTTACAAGCATAGTCTCATTATTCGAAAACACTGGCCACTTAGAAAAAAAAACAATGTCCGATTTTCAATTGTTTTTTAAAGTCGTTGAGTCGCTGGTGAAAATGGAGCTGTCCCGCGAAAGTTTTAGAGCAATGATTTATTATGACTTTAAAAGTGGATTAACACAACAACAATGTGGAGACCGATTAACTATTGCTTTTAGTAGTGAAGCACCTTCAAAGACGACCATATACAGGTGGTATTCGGAATTCCAACGTGGCCGTGTGTCTCTTGCGGATGACGTACGTGAGGGTCGACCGAAAACGGCCGTTACCGATCAAAACATCAATGTTGTTCGCCAACTGATAAAGGAAGATAGGCATGTTACATATCGGGAGATTCAGGAGACCTTAGGCATTGGAATGAGTCAGGTACAAGTTATTTTACAACAAGAGTTGGGCGTGCGGAAGTTATTTTCCCGGTGGATTCCTCACTTGTTATCTGACGACCAGAAAACGGTACGTGTCAATTGGTGCCGCAAAACTTTAAAAAGATTTGATGGAGGAAGCTCAAATGCCGTTTTTAGTATTGTGTCAGGTGACGAATCATGGATTTACGCATATGAGCCTGAATCGAAAAACCAATCTCGAGTTTGGGTTTACGAAGACGAACCGAAGCCGACTAAAGTTGTTCGTTCTCGCAGCACGATCAAAAAAATGGTAGCCACGTTTGTCTCCAAATCGGGTCACGTGGCGACTATCGCTCTTGAAGATCGAAGAACTGTCAATGCCGATTGGTATATAGGCGTTTGTTTACCGATTGTTTTTGCTGAACTGCGAAAAACTAACCCTAACCGCCGTATTATACTACACCATGATAATGCCAGCCCTCACACCGCTCAGAAAACAGACGACTATCTGAAGGGCGAAAACGTCGAATTACTGGACCATCCTCCGTACAGCCCCGACCTAAGTCCCAACGATTTTTTTACTTTCCCGAAAATAAAGAATCGGTTGCGTGGTCAGCGTTTTCAGACCGCGGAAGAAGCAGTCGACGCTTATAAAATGGCCATTTTGTCAACCCCCACTTCAGACTTCAATAACTGTTTTAAAAACTGGTTTCAGAGAATGAAAAAGTGTATTAAACACAAAGGAGAATACTTTGAAAAACAATAAAAGTACTTTTATTTCATTAAAATGCGTATTTTTTCCGATTCCCGAAACTTTCAGGGCAACCTACGTATCTGCACTATTTCTATTCGGATATCCATTGTGTAGGTCTTAAGCAGTAAATAGTAGTATTTGATTTTAGGAACCATATCCCCTAAGAAGCATGATGTCTAAAATGAATAAAATACATTGTTTTCACATATTCAACACATTTTTTTTCTAATGTATAAATGCAGTTTTTTTTATCAAAATCGATGATAGATAATTATGGTCCCTAAAAACAAATACTACTTAGTAAGTCTTATAGTTTCAGAATTTCTCTTTCAAAAAATTTTGCTTTAAGACAAAATATTATTAAATGACGTACTGACATTTCTATTACTCCCTAGAGAATTTCACTTTTCTATTACTCCCGCTATGCATGCAAAGTGATAAAAAGGTGACATTAACTGGCCCCCAAGATCGCCTGATTTGACAGCTCCTGATTTTTTTTCTTTGGGGTTATTTAAAAGGATTTGTCTTTTCTAATTGGCCAACGAACCTTAGCAATTAAAACAAAATACTCGAACCACGATCACTGAAATAACGCCGGAAATGTGTGAAAAAGTGATGAAAAATGCGATGAAAAGGGTTGGCATCTGCGATGCTACTGGAGGTGGATATTTGTCCGATTATTTTCCATGTGTAATTGCCGATCCAAAATAATTTTATTTAACCAGTGATACTGTATATTTTTTGTGTTATGTATAGAATCAAATTTCAAAAAGAAAGTGTATAGGTATATCTTATTTGGCCACCCTGTATGACTATGAATATATTCTAGATTGACTTATACACTGTTGTGTCAACAGTACTTTCAAATCCCATTGTAATCGCTGTTTAATAATACCTTCTTCAATATAATTATTACTCGAATATTTATTGCGCCACCGAGTACACGACATCTTTTTCACGAAATTTAGCTTTGCTCCTTGATACCTTTACCAATTTTGGCAATACGTCAATACAGCGGTTAACTAGATAACTCATTTTAATGATTTAGGCATAATATCTGTCCAGTTTGCGAAAGAGACGGAAATATATTTGTCACAATGACAAATGTCTACTCTTTTCGAAGAACGTCACAACAAACCACTCTATTCTAAATTCAAATTATTGACAACCTGGTCAAGACTTGTGGCTGACCATAAATAATTTAAAACGATGTGTATATGACACTAAGGTATATTTTCCATAAATGTTGAGATATTTACGACCACCCTGACTGCTCAGATATTTCTGATTATCACTGTGTTCCGATATTTTTGCCTAATTATACGTTACGAATTCATTGAAAAGTAGTTGCTCCTAAATTTGTGACGAATTACATGCCTCTAATTTATTGCCCTTTTCTCACGTAACGAATTTATTGAAATTTTACGTTGCTCCGATTTATTTGGGGACCTCGACCGCTACCATATATCTGATGGCGACTGTACTAAGTTTTTGAGAATTGCACATTTACGTCTATAAAAAGTCTATTTCATTAAAGCTGACTGTTAGTACAGTAAAGGTGCGTCAAACCAAAAGAGCATTCGCTGTTCTATCCCCCGCTCTACGAAATCAACCAATCACGTTTTGTGTACCGATCGAATTTCGTAGAGTGGGAGGTTAGAACAGCGAATGCTCTTTTGGTTTGAACGCACCTTTATGAAACTTATGAACAAGGCCGATTTCCCGTTGTTTTTGAAAAGCCGCGTCACATTCATTAGTTGCTCGGCGTTCATTAACGCACTGCGCTTTATCCGAGCACGGTTTGTCGCAACCTTGTTATTCATTCTCTTTAAACCGACTAATTGTCACAACAAAGCGTAAGCTAATAACATATTCGTATATGATAATCTGTCTATCAACCAGTACCAGTATCAAAAATTTGCTGGAAAAAAATCCTTGAAGGGTTCCGTAAAGTGCTGAAAAATCACAAACACATGGGTAAACCACCTCAGAAATAACCCACACTTTTTAGTTTGGAAGTATATATTATACATATTTAAAGCTATTGCATTAACAAACTACTAGTTCCAACACAATACTCAATTAGTTTATTATTATTTCCTAGTTAACAAGTACGTCCGTCACCTTCACCGTTCCCGCCAAGAATGGGCCCCCTCTCCGAGAGTCCATTTTGCTGCCCTCGAACATGACGTCACCAGAATAGTCAATGCAGCTACGTTTAATGTACAACTTATTACTAAATGTCATAAAACCTTAAACATGTGAGATTTTGTGAAACGTAAGCGAGGCAAGCTTTGATGTCAAAAAGAGATTTTTGTAAAAAAAATGCCAACGTCACGCCATGATGAATTTTAACACTATTCGAAACCTGGAAGTGCATCAAATTTAAATTGCATGATTTCATTATAGACAATAGGTACATGTGAATAAAAGCTTGTAAAAAATGGAGTCTTATCTACAAACAAACTGTCCATAAAAAATTTACTCCGATGAACAACCTAACTCGCATCATCAGACACCAACTACGCAAAGACCTTAGCCCTCCTACCTGTATTACGTACAGTCGAAGGCGAAATCCCAGTGCACTTCAATTCTAAGATGACGGTATGTACATAAAGAGGATTTACACTTCAAAAAAAAAATAAAAAATTCTTAGATGTAATAAAAACGTCGTAACATATTTATGGGAGGATTCTTTCGATAGGGTGCAGTCAAGTGCAAATTTACATAAATTTTAACGATATTTTTTTAACGATATATGTTAAAAAATCCTAATACAATGTCGGTCACAGATTCCAGTTTTTAGGATTTTCTTTTAGTAACATACGTACTTGGGGGTAGAAATAAACACGGTAAATACACACACACATTATCTTCGCAACTGCACTGCACCTTTTACTACGAGCCCGTTAGATCCGCTACTAAGCCGCTGACACCCCATTAGACTCTAATCATGTCTAATTGAAATTAGTCGTAATCCTTTGTTGCAGGATCATAGCACATTGTTAGCGCGGTGAAGTATGGCGGGGGGTGAGGTGCACGGCTGGGGGTGCACGCCAACCGGCGACACGCCACCGACCGTGGCGTCCGAGAACGCCAACACGCCGTGTGTATCGGCGTTGTTCAGGGGATGGCGCAAGACTGCCCTTTACTGCATTTTACTGTTCCTAATGGTGTTGATTTTCCTAAATATTGGGCTGACGCTGTGGATTATTAGTAGTTTGAAACTGAGAATGGTGAGTGATGACTGATAAAATTTGATTCAATGTTATGGTGCTCCCAAATAAGTGTTATAAAATGTTATATACACATCACATATATGTTACATACATCATCTGAAGGGTCCACGGAAAGAACATGTCTAGTCAATTCAAATTACAGAAGGAAAAACCACCTTACTTTTAACAGAATAAGGTGTGAATTTGCCCTGATTTTTTTAAGCACTGGATGGTGGACCTCCTTCCGCGTCCTCTTTGCCTTTGTTTTAAGTATAACCGTATACAGTGTGTTAATGGATCGGAACCGGTTTTTTAGAAAAACCTCGAAGTAACTCAATATTTCAAATTGTTTTACACTCTTTATGTAGTAGGTACTCAATACTTTATGTAATTAACTACATGGTATTTTTTAATTACTCCATTAACAAAGAATTTATGTGCTGAAGGACCGAAATAAGAGCCGTTCTTTTGTGTGGAGAAAAAACCGGTACCCGATATGGTGTTACATTACATTATACAGGCTTTTATTGAAACCGAGGATTGATATGCAGATTTTTAGCAAAACTCAAATTTAAACGTAATTGATGTTCGAAGAAAAGCTCAGTTAGAACCATGAATGAAAAATGAATCGTTAATTGGCGCTTGACAATGACAATCCGCAGCCACTCGCAGTCGCAGCGTAGCGCAGTGACAACTGGATGCTTAGCCAAGTTGCCAATCGCTTGCGCTTAGTAGCGTATCTTAGTTTTCCCTCTCTGTCACTCTTTCCTATTAGTGCGACAAAGACAGTTAGCTGCCTTTCGCTTACGATTGACGACTAAGCGCTAGCGATTGGCAACTTGGCTTGACCCAGGGCACGCGTTCATTGACGGTACATTGACCGTTCGAAGAAAATAAAATTAATTGTACAGCTAATTTAAACATTTGTCAGCTCTGAATACTTGAAAACGATTACAGGAATGCGTATTGTTACCCATTTTTATAAAAGCCTGAGTCATGGTAACACACTGTATAATTTTCATTTCATTCAATGCACTATAACACTGGTAGATGCAGGGTTACATGCCCGGGCAAACCCTTTACGCGTTTACTATGCCCCTGCGTAACGCCTGTAATTTAATTTAAACTGTCCTGAAACAATAACTAGCGACATTTTTTATCAAATAAATGCCCTCGCCGAGCTTCGAACCCGAAACCTCCAGCTTCGTAGGCAAGATTCGTAGTGATACTGACGAAGGCCGGCAAAGCTTACTCTGACACTAAATGGCTACGAAGAATATTCCCATGATATTTATTTACTTACAACTACAATAATATACTTCCATTAAATATTCCAAATTACCACCAATTTACACTAAGAACTAGAACTGCATTTTCAGTGCTTAATAAATCGCCAAATGACTTCATTAAATTTATAACATTGCAGCATCTCTTTGAGCCAAGTAATAACCATTAACGCCACGCCGCAGACTTCAAACTGCATAAACCGATGTATTCATCGTTGAATTTCATTTGTTACCGTACCTTGCTTCTCTTGCTCTTTTTGAGGTTACACCGTCTTTTAACTGTAATGCTTTTAAGTAAAATTTATTGATAATTCCTATGCAGTTTTTGTTTAGATATTATAAATAAGTTAATAATATTTTAGATTGTAAATTAGAGTATTTTCGTTTTATGCATTTAATGGTAAAATATTTGCAAACATAAAAAAACCTTCGGTTTCAACCAATCGCATTTGAATTCGAGGAATTGAAACTAGGAAATATTAAGATCCTGCATGTGAGGCTCTGGGGTTAAGTGTGTTAAATACAAGGCACTAATGTGCAGAACCCTATCTTATACCGCTAAACGAGCGTACCTACCCTACCTATAAATCAAAATTTATTTTATTCCAGCTCTAACAATTTGGATAAGTGTATTGCTCTGTCAACGATTTAGCTTGCCCTCATAGGGAAAACGCGTGTTCTCTCATTTACAAGCGATCGTTTAACACTGAACTATTATTCTTTTATTTTAGAATTTTTAGGTCCTTTTTGTAGCTTGCCGTGAGAACGCTAAGACAGATAATTCATATTAAGATACAAGCCACTACAGCATGCCTAGCCAAAATGGTTTTCTGCAATCGTACCTAAACGATAAGCGATAAAAATAATAAATGTATGAGAATGACAGATTCGTTCAGAAAGTCACGTGAATTATCGCTTATCGTTTATCGTATACGATTGCAGAATGGCATATTGGCTAGGCCTGCAGATCATACGGTAAGCGACAAAGTGGGATCGTTTAGACTTTAGAGCATTCGGAGTAAACATGCGCAATGGTTAAGTCTACGCAATCACATCCAATATATGGTGCAACTCAACTCACATAACTCAACTAGAAAGGTCAAAATCATTTGTTTCAGGGTGGTTTCGGCCCAATAAACATAGTTAAAGGTGGTATAGAGCTGCAAGGCCAAGCTCTAGTCCTGGACAACCTGGTGGCCTCGAGCATCAGCTCACGCGCGGGGCAGCCCATCACGCTGCACTCGCACCGCAACTTCAGCATCGTGGTCTCCGAGCCTGAGCTGAAGGAGGCCAGTAGATTGGTGCTCAGTGAGTTTGAACTACCTTTGTAAAAGAATCTACTTTGGATTCGGTTACTTTAGGATTGACCTCATCAAACCTGAGCGGCAAGATACCAGCATGTTGGTGCTCTGTGAGTATTATGCCTTTTTTTATAGAATCTACTTTGGATTTGATTGTACAAGTTACATGAGCATTAGTCTCGTTAGCAGATTGGTAGTTACTGTAAGAAAACTTAAGGTTAAAGGTCAGTAAGTGTATAGTTTCTCTGTTTAAGAGGCAGTGTTCATTAGATTTGATTGTGGTTCACTGATCTCATCAAGACTGAACTGGAAAATACATGCAGATTCGTGCAGAATGAGTTTAAGTGCCTCTTTTCTAGAGAAATCTGCTTTGGGTTGTGATTGTGGTTTGGTTTAAAAGTGAAAGGAGGCATAGAGCTGCAAGGCCAAGCTCTAGTCCTGGACAACCTGGTGGCCTCGAGCATCAGCTCGCGCGCGGGGCAGCCCATCACGCTGCACTCGCACCGCAACTTCAGCATCGTGGTCTCCGAGCCTGAGCTGAAGGAGGCCAGCAGATTGGTGCTTAGTGAGTTTGAACTACCTTTTTAGAAGAATCTACTTTGGATGAAATAACTTAGGATTGGCCTTATAAAACCTGAGCGGCAAGATACCAGCATGTTGGTGCTCTGGGAGTATTATGCCTTTTTTTATAGAATCTACTTTGGATGTGATTGTACAAGCTACATGAGCATTAGTCTCATCAGCAGATAGTAGTTACTGTAAGAAAACTTAAGGTTAAAGGTCAGTGAGTGTATGGTTTCTCTGTTAAAGAGACAGTGTACATTAGATTTGATTGTGGTTCACTGATCTCATCAAGACTGAATTGGAAAATACATGCAGAATGGTGCAGAATGAGTTAAAGTTCCTCTTTTCTAGAGAAATCTGCTTTGGGTTGTGATTGTGGTTTGGTTTAAAAGTGAAAGGAGGCATAGAGCTGCAAGGCCAAGCTCTAGTCCTGGACAACCTGGTGGCCTCGAGCATCAGCTCGCGCGCGGGGCAGCCCATCACGCTGCACTCACACCGCAACTTCAGCATCGTGGTCTCCGAGCCTGAGCTGAAGGAGGCCAGCAGATTGGTGCTTAGTGAGTTTGAACTACTTTTGTAAAATAATCTACTTTGGATTCGGTAACTTTAGGATTGGCCTTATAAAACCTGAGCGGCAAGATACCAGCATGTTGGAGCTCTGTGAGTATTATGCTTTTTTTATAGAATCTACTTTGGATTTGATTGTACCGATACTTTCTTTTTGAGAACTTGCATTATTGACAGAATTAGCTTTTTTAGGGTCAATGAAATATGTTGGCTGACTGAAGCTAATCTAATTTAAATATCACAGAAATTTTAACAATTTCATAAGCAATCTTTGGAGATATTTGAAACAATTTTTCCACATGGGACTGCTATTAATATTATGTACACTAAATTAAGGTTATGTTTTGTGTCATAGCATCATATTTTATGGCTTTAGCTGTTAAGGTGCAAATGTATTTATTACCATAAATAAATAAATAAATATTTATAATTACATGCACTCAGAACACCAATAGCCCGATTGAGATGAGAAAATATAGGTAATAATGAAGTCATGTTTTTCAGAGAGAGATAGTCTCGAATGCAGCGGCCGCCTATTCGAAGTGCGTGACGCGCACGGCGGCGACGTGTTCCGCGCATCGCGTGACGAGGTGCGGGTGTTCAGCGACACGCTGGCGGTTGACGGGCCCGGCGGACTGGCGGTCAAAACCGCCGTGCAAACGCCTAGCGTCAGAGCGCCGCCTGGATCCGACTTACAGTTAGTATTACATTACGTACATCTTCAGAATACTTCAGTGGACGTATATTCGAAGTGCGAGATGCGTACGGTGGAGACTGTTCCGTGCGTCGCGTGACGAGGTGCGGGTGTTCAGCGACAGGCTGGCGGTTGACGGGCCCGGCGGACTGGCGGTCAAAACCGCCGTGCAAACGCCTAGCCTCAGAGCGCCGCCTGGATCCGACTTACAGTTAGTATTACATTACGCACATCTTCAGAACAATTCAGCGGACGTATATTCAAAGAGCGAGACGCACACGGTGGAGACTGTGTTCCGCACGTGACGTGAAGAGGTGTGGGCGTTCAGCGACAGGCTGGCGGTGGACGGGCCCGGCGGGCTGGCGGTCAAAACCGCCGTGCAAACGCTGAGCGTCAGAGCGCCGCCTGGATCCGACTTACAGTTAGTACTGCATTACGTACATCTTCAAAACACTTCAGCGGACGTATATTCGAAGTGCGAGGCGCGCACGGTGGAGACTGTTGCGAGCGTCACGTGACGAGCTGTGGGTATTCAGCCACAGGCTGGCGGTTGACGGGCCCGGCGGACTGGCGGTCAAAACCGCCGTGCAAACGCCGAGCGTCAGGGCGCCGCCTGGATCCGACTTACAGTTAGTATTGCATTACGTAGGTACATCTTCACAACACTTCAGTGGATGTATGTTCGAAGTGCGAGACGCGCACGATGGAGACTGTGTTCCGCGCGTCATGTGACGAGGTGTGGACGTTCAGCGACAGGCTAGTGGTTGACGGGTCCGGCGGACTGGCGGTCAAAACCGCCGTGCAAACGCCTAGCGTCAGAGCGCCGCCTGGATCCGACTTACAGTTAGTATTGCATTACGTACATCTTCAAAACACTTCAGTGGATGTATGTTCGAAGTGCGAGACGCACACGGTGGAGACTGTTGCGAGCGTCACGTGACGAGGTGTGGCTGTTCAGCGACAGGCTGGTGGTTGAGGGGCCCGGCGGACTGGCGGTCAAAACCGCCGTGCAAACGCCTAGCGTCAGAGCGCCGCCTGGATCCGACTTACAGTTAGTATTGCATTACGTACATCTTCTGAACAATTCAGCGGACGTATATTCGAAGAGCGAGACGCACACGGTGAAGACTGTGTTCCGCACGTCACGTGAATAGGTGTGGGCGTTCAGCGACAGGCTGGTGGTTGAGGGGCCCGGCGGACTGGCAGTCAAAACCGCCGTGCAAACGCTGAGCGTCAGAACGCCGCCTGGATTCGACTTACAGTTAGTATTGCATTACGTACATCTCCAGAACACTTCAGCGGACGTATATTCGAAGTGCGAGACGCGCACGGTGGAGACTGTGTTCTGCTCGACATGTGACGAGGTGTAGGCGTTCAGCGACAGGCTGGCGGTTGACGGGCCCGGCGGACTGGCGGTCAAAACCGCCGTGCAAACGCTGAGCGTCAGAACTGCTAGAATCTAGATCCGCCTTAGTTAGTATATTGGCCGCATTACATCTTCAGAACCACACGCATATTCGAGGTGCCAGACGCGCACGGCGGCGACGTATTCCGCGCGTTGCGAGTTGAGAGTGTTCTGCGATACACTGGCGGTTCACAGAGGCCCTATCGCGAACCACGAACGAAGCCTTTCTGTCATACTTACGTACAAATCCACGAGTGTGAGAAAGAGGCAACATTTCGTTCGTGGTTCGCGGCAGGGCCTCAAGTCCGGCGGTCTCCGCTTGTATCTGTTTTACAGTTTGTACTTATCTATCACATTACATGTTCAGAATACCTACTTACGTGCAAGTAAAAAGTTTGGATGGCTCGCGTTATAAATGGCACGTCACGTAAAAAGGTATAGGTACATATGTGATGTATTGAATGACACGTTAGCCAAGTCTCCAAGTATTTACAGCCACGCAGAAAACAAATAACTTTGTTTGACCGTACTTACAACGCATGGTACGTCATTTAAGGCACATAGCGATATACCTGTTCACTGACGAGTGATGTGCTTGGGGCAAATGATAAATGTGATGCAAAATATTTTTAACAATAATATTATACGGCCATGGCATGGGCTCTCCGAAAGAGGAACAAGCTATACTAGAACAAGTTACAACATCCGTATATTTATATATCATTTATTTATTCAAACAACAAAGATCCATTATATGTTAGTTACCTTAATTACTATTACTTAAAAACTATGTTAGTGAACATACACAGCAACGGACATGGTATTTTTAATTAAGTGTTGCATTATTGAGCACTCACTCCTTAAGGCTACAGTCCTTAAGAGGCTGTTGGAACTGCCCCGTATTCTACTTAAAAGCGATGACATATTTTTCCGCAGAACGGCACCAAAACTGTCCACTCGCGCTTCAACAAATATGCTGGACGCGCTGCAGAAACGTGGTAGACCCAACAGCGCCCTAAAGGCATTGTTGTATTGGACCCGCAGAGAGCATATGACTCATGTGACAATGACACTGAACCGTTGTGGAGTCACTTAAAATTAAATCGCAGATGCCCTTTAATATTTGTAATTATACAGGTTGGAATCACTAACGCGACACCTGGATCTCATAGCCCCGCAGTCCATACGCCTGGAGAGCCGCGCGGGGGGCATCGATGTCACGGCTCACAGCAACATCAAACTGGATTCCGTTGTCGGTGCGGTAAGTGCCATATCTTTTATTTTAGTACGTGCTTGTAACTAACTATACAGGTTGGAGTCTCTGACGCGACACCTGGATCTCATAGCCCAGTCCATACGCCTGGAGAGCCGCGCGGGGGGCATCGACGTCACGGCTCACAGCAACATTAAATTGGATTCCGTTGTCGGCGCCGTAAGTGCCACATCTTTTATTTTAGTACGTGCTTGTAACTACTATACAGGTTGGAATCTCTGACGCGATACCTGAATCTCATAGCCCCGCAGTCCATACGCCTGGAGAGTCGCTCGGGGGGCATCGACGTCACGGCTCACAAAAATATCAAACTGGATTCCGTTTTCGGTGCCGTAAATACAACATTTAAAAGTCTATGATTGATGCCTTTCTGAATACTAACGAGAAAAACGCCTTTACAGGTAGGTATTAATACGTATACATTAACAAACATGGAGTATATTTTATAATGTGTGTTTATACCAATCGTCAGTTGAATCTAAAAAAAATTTTCCACAGATAAATCATTAAACACGGAATTATTCGAATGCAGTGTTTACAAAGCGCGATTTTTAAAATTTGCCGCCTTTTTCTACTGCCGGTAGACAGACAGTCATAAATGTCATATCTAAAATCAAGTATTCTTCAATATTATTCCGTATCATGGCCCATTAGAAGCACTCGATATTTTCAACACCATATTTTCTTTCAGCTAAAAATCGACACGCCAAGCATATTCATCTCTAACCTCAAAGAGGCGGCGCCGGTGCCCGCACCGCAGAAACACGCGCGGCCGCAGAAAGTGTACCAGCTGTGCGCGTGCGCCTCGGGCAAGCTGTTTCTGGCCGCCGCCGACGCCTCCTGCGCCGCCGACAACGCCGACACCGACTTTTGTAGATGATCATTGTTGTTGAAATTGCATGATTCCATATTATAACATCTTACAGACTTCTGGTAGAATGGGGAAAATATTTAGCGTTTTTGTGTCAAGAATTTTTTTGTATGTACCTACTACGTAATGTATTTTTTGGAGTTACACGGAAAGAAATGAATGATGACAGAAAAGGGTGATTGATAATCTAATAATACTGATAATAGTATAATTTTACATGGCAATGGATTTTAACATAAATAAGGCTGACGAAACCTCTTATTGCAGTGGCATAATAATATGTGTTTCCATACAAATGACACCTATTAATGACTCGAGCTAGGTGTCATTTGTATGGAAACACATCCTCGCACATTTCTGGTGGAAACGCAGTCTTAACTCAATGTCAGACAACAACAAATCAGTGTTTTCGGTGGAATAAAAACAATATGGGATAAATATAACCAGAAAAACTAAAATTTATCTCTTTTTGAATAGACTCTTAGCCCCTTTTTGTTACTATAACGTCAAATCGATACTCATATTCAAAGTGCATCTTTTCCGAACAGACTTGAAGCACGATACCTGGGAAAAATACTAAGCGTAATTTTGAATTTTGTCAGGTACATGAAATGAAACCATCTGTGTAATGATAATTATATCAATGAATTTTGATAATTGAATATTATGATTATATAACTATAATATGCTAATAAACATGACCTATTCTGGTATTCAAATATGCCTATACCTAACGAACACATAATATTATAACATTGAAAGTTTGAAGGAAGATAGAAAAGAGTTAAATTAAGACTAGATCTGGCTGGAAGCTAGTAAAACGAAACTTAGTGCCCAATAGTATTAATTATTGCATTTACTTAAGTACATAGAACATGTTTACCTAACATTCTTATGAATTCTGCACAGTGCACAATAATTACATTTTAGTACAAACGTGTGATCATAGAATATTGAAGCATAGGAATTAAATACTATAACTACTTTTATGAATATTTAAATATAAATGATATACCTAAACACTTTAGTTTTTTTTCCTTACGCTGCCTTCTTCTAAGGGTGTCTTTCTATTACAACTATTATAATGTGCATACGGATTGTCTACAAATGCATCGATATAGCGTAGAAGAAGACACCCTAAGCCTTTTTTAATGTTTCTACCTATAGAAATGTTCTAATGTCTAACTTTCTTGAGGTACTTAAGGTACATTCTTGCGATGTCCCAAGTAACGTGTGCAATTTAACGCAAATCAACACGAACACCCTGTATAACATCATCCTTGTTGCACTTTGTTTTATAACGCTTATAAGAGAAATAACACTGTAGAGTGTAGATGTATCATAATGAGTAGTAGTAGATGAAATAATAATAAAAAATATAATAAATATAAATATCTTGGGACATCTTATACAAATCAACTTAAAACGGTAGGCGCAATTGAGGCTTGTGATGTGAGTGAGTACCAAGCGATGATATGTACATACACACATATACATACTTAAATACATAGATAAACACCACCAAGGAACAAATATTTGTGATAAATAAATACACAAATAGGCCCTCATCGGGATTTGAACCCGGAATCTCCAGCTTCGTAGGCAGGATCAGGCTTGTATCAAAAACGTAATTTTTGACGGAAACTCTTTTAATTCTAAGCCCGTTCAGAGCAAATACGACTAATTCAAACACGTCACTTTCAAGCACAATGATACCTCATTATTTTTGTTTGAATACTCGATGCATACGGGTGCCCGGGGTAATGATGAGTTAATAGCCGGAGCTGATCCAGCGCTGCGGCGGGGCCGGGGCCTGCCCGCGCCAGTAATTAGAGCGGCTATCCTAATTGAGACCACAGCGACATTTTGTTCCCATGTTTTCACTTCGTATCACCAACAAATTTAACCGATCTTTCATGATCCTTATACACATTGGAATAAGAACCACAAGTGATCAAGTTGTTGTTAACGAGGGAGAACATTAGTAAACCTGCACTTGCTTTGCACGGATTTAAAAATTGGGTTAGCCGTTTATGTTTAAAGCTGTATAATAGAAATGAAAAACGCGCGTGAACGCAGTGCCCTTATTGCTGATGCCCCTAATAAATTAAATAATAAATAATGTGTTAAGACATTAGTAATAATATATTTGATTAAAGTTTCTACAACAGATTAAAAGTCAATGCAGACAATTTTTATTTCAATCCGTCCGTTTGGGAAATTGTAAACCGTTCAAAACCGGTATGTAATTTAAATTAATTCATTAATTCGGTTCCATATAATGATTTAATCTTTTTTACGTAAACTGTAGCAAAATATTGCACCCGATTATTTTATTTGTAACCAATAAATAATGCAATCACACTTTCGTATTCGGCAGAATTACGCAATCGAAAATGCTCGTTGAAAATAGGGTTTTATTTGTTCTTTCGCGTCATATAAACAGGGACGCGAACATTTATTTTTATTTCAGTGTACTTTTTTAGTTACGGCTCTTTAAACAAAGAGAGCCGAGGGGCAAATATTTGAACCTTCGCTTTTATTCTCATAGATTTTTTTAGTTCGAGTACTTTACTGAAAGCGTTGTTTAAGATTCCTTGGCATGTGCCATTTTTTAATAGAAAATTTAACAGGATCGAAAAATAAATACGAAAAGTCTAAAACCATTAAATTATTTTGAGCTTTTGAGACGTTAATGATAATGAGGTACATACTTGTACATCCGTAGAATACAAATATACAATTTTCTTGACAGACATAGTTTTTAGGCTTTAAGCGTGCTATGTGCAAGTAAATAAATAAATAAATATCACGGCATATTTATTTATACATAAAACGACCTAGTCCACGGTAAACTTAATCAAAGGGCAAATCAACAAATAATAGATCTGATCTTTTCTATGAATGTATCTACATTCATAGAAAACTAAGCTCTGAAATGGAATTCGAGATCAAAAATGTAAACAATCTATGACAATGACATGACATTATAAAGTCAATGTTAAAGTGACATTCCAGGGGTATAAAACGTTTTATATCGAATGTATTTTTTAACACCTTTGTAAATTAACGTCGCATTTTGATGTTGGTTCTTTATTTTATTTTATTTATTTCCACACTTACAACTATTCTTACAGGTACTAAACCTAAGACAACGTTTTATGTGTAGATGTAGATACGCGATAGTCAAAGTATGTTCGATGCACAATTAAGTATCACAATCGTTAACATATTTTTGGACATGACTATAAAAAACGGTTCCTGATTACTATAAATAGAATAATACCTAGAAAATTTGTTACAGTGATATGTAAATAATCAACATTAATTAATGTTTTAAAACTAATGTTTTTAATCTTTAGGATTGTTGGGGAACGAATTCCAGTTTTCATCTATAGTTACAAATTAATCCATTTCGATTAAAGAATGGAAACGATTGATTTGTAGTTAAAAATACTAAAACTTGTATTAATGTACTTTGTATTGCAAAATTAAGGAGTTCTTATGAATTCATAAAACAGACCTTTGGAGCACCATCTTGTTTTGATTTTTTAAGTACATAGTTACTCGTATAGATGCGAACCCTCTTAAATGGTTCTTAGTGTAGTTACCATATTAAATTTCGAATAAACTAGTTATTGTTATAACTTCGAACCAAATGTTTAAGATTTCTTATCATTGCCAGTTGTATAAATTAAACACCTTACATATTATTAAAACTAGAGAAATATATCATTAAATAATAATGTTTTACCTGTATTAAAAAATAGTAAAATATTTAAAAATTATACGTACCGTCAGTGACTGTAAATACGCGTTTTTCATAAATATTTCAATGACTTTTGGCACCCACCTCTCGCGATTATTTTTTTGTGGTGGTATTCCATTTGTTTACATTTTTGATCTCCGATTCGATTTCAGATCTTACTATGACAGAGGAACATAACGTCGGTTGATAACCAAAACTCACTAAGTAACAAATACCTACTTGAAATAGAGATCGTATCTAAGTTCTGATTTCAATACTGACATAAGAGGTTGCTAAGACAGTGACAGTTTTTATAGTGAGATTTGGTTGTCAGCCGCTGATAAATTTGTTGTAATAAACGTACCGGAAAGCGCATCGTGCGTAGTCCCCCCACAAGGTGGACTGATGACCTGGTGAAGGTCGCAGGAGTCCGCTGGATGCGGGTGGCACAGGACCGGTCATTGTGGCAATCTTTGGGGGAGGCCTATATTCAGCAGTGGACGTCTTTCGGCTGATATAATGATGATGATGATGAAATAATAAATGGACCTCTCATCGGGATACAAACCTGGAACTTCCGCTTCGCAGTCAGAGTCGCTATCAATTAAAATAATATCATGTATATTATTTCATTCCTTTTGGCGTCGATACCTTTGATCCATAGGGTCCTAGAAGCTCGATTCTCTTCAAAGGCCTATCTAAGAGACTCAGAGACGCCACGGAAGACCCAAGAGCTGGTAGCTTCCTCGTTCAACGCATTAGAAATGAAAATGAAATAAATGTTTATTCAGACACAAATCTTAGAACTAAGATCACGCCAAACCAGAGTATGGTTTGTTGGCAGACGAGGCTCCAAATGAATGAGCAATCCAGCGAGGAAATACTGCCAGCGTCCTGGGTACAATGCCGCAGGGGCCTCTTTTATTTATATTATTTTTAGTTTGCATCTATTTTTAGTTTAGTAATAATTTTGAAATGTTATTGTGTACGCAATTGTAACTTGTTTAAATCAAAAAAGAATCATTTTAAATAAAATCTTCCATGCCCAGAAGTTCTCTACGCCAATTTGGTAGGCAATGTTGCGTGATCGTTTTCAGCCCTAACTAGATATTACTGCGCGGACCGGGTGAATTTTAAACTGTACTTTTATGCATTACATGCTTTCGCTGCGTCCGGGAAAGCCACGAAAGTATCGAAATAAAATACAGGCTTCGTAAAATAAAAAGCACAGGCGATGTGCTGGCTCTGCTACATATATGACTAGTTATACTATTCAAGGCTTTGGGATAAAAAATGAAGGAAACATTGATACTGTTATACTGATAAAATCATTCAGTTTGTCTGACTCTTGCTTGACCGTTCCACATTTTAACTGACTTCAAGATTCTTAAAGAAGATTGTCAATTTGAGTATTTTAAATAGTTATTCGTTACCTTCCCCAAACGACAGATTGTTTCGGAACTGATTTCGAAAATTATTACCTACTTATTTAAACAAAAAAAAAATTAAAACATGCATTGAGCTTTTTAATACACAGATGGAAGGTAGGTACCCAGAAAGAATAGTACATTGTGCATCAAGGGAGGTAAGTACGGAATTACTAACGAGAGTGTTAGAAGCCCGACGCCGTCAGGCGGAGGGCTTTTATGACTCGAGTTAGTATTCCGCTTACCGACCGTGATGCATACAATGTTTTTCATCACACTTGCCGACAAAAAAATAAGTCTTAAGACAAAATATTATTAAACGACGTACTGACAATTCTATTACTCCCTAGGGAATTTCACTTTTCTATTACTCCCGCTACGCATGCAAGCAATGGCGCGCTTAGACAGCAAGTGTGATGAAAAAAATATTATAGTCCTTTTTCCAGCTAATAAATAATGTATGAGTACTTATCAGGTTTTTTAGCCCACTTTCAACACTTGTATCATATAATAAATAATTATTTGCATCTATGGGTTTCCGTATATCGTCCATATTTTTAGAACATAATTATCAATAGAATATATTTGGTAACAAGCTGTTCATTCTATTGTTGTTAATTTTCATTGTTTACACATGTTTTCATTGTTTGCTATAAATACCTAAACGTTTTTTTTCTTTCTTTCAATATCTATTCTTACGTTCTGTTTCAAGTACCATGAGTTGGCAATATCGGTTACGTTATTTTTATTCGATACGTTAAGCAGGCCATCACGCTCGCTCCAATAAATAAGTGCGAGCGCGATAGGAAGCTTTACGTACCGTAAAACTACCCAACTATAGTCCAAAAGCTCCCAACTATGGTCCAAATCTAAGTCAAATGTCTTCGATTTAGTGTAATTTATTATATTATGGCGCAGTTGTTACACAAAGTCTCCTCATTAATGATTAAAAAACTTAGATAAAACCAAAATAAAAGTTTTCCATAGATGCTTAATTACGAGTTCAACTAGTGGACCATAGTTGTAGTAGTGGACTATAGTTGTATGGTTTTTTTTTATACCACGTCGGTGGCAAACAAGCATACGGCCCGCCTGATGGAAAGCTGTCACCGTAGCCTATGGGCGCCTGCAACCCCAGGGGTGTCACATGCGCGTTGCCGACCCAATAAGAACTTGTACACTCCACTTTTGATGATCCCCATACTGTAGTCCATCGGAAAAACCTCGGTAGGGAGCTCATTCCACAGATGGACCGTCTGTTACGGTTTTACGGTATCGAGTAAAACCTAACGTAACCGATATTTTTGAAAGCTCATAGTACGGCTACCGAAGCCCCGAAAGTGTCCGGTCTCAGACTTGTCCACATTATGCAGATGCGGCCGCAGGTGCTCGTTATGCCGCCGTATAAAAACTTCGGCCAAACGACCCGCGCTCACTATTTCTAGGTGATCCTTGTTTTCCGAAACACTTAGGACGAAAACAAACATTTTTATTTTGCACTTTTATTGCTTATTTTGTAAATATTTTAATAGCGGTGGGCATTGGGATTGGGCAACAGCATTTTACACTGACAAACTTAGATTTTTGTTCTTGAAAGATAAGGTAGGCAGGTTGGTACCAAAAATACTCTAAACATTTTTTGTGAGAATAAATTTAAATGTCTTTTCGAATACACTTTAGGGTTTTTAATATATTTTACCTACCACAATATTCTTATATTTACACAATACACATTATAAATATAGGTACTCTATTTTAATTTTAACAAGTTTTTTTTTTCAATTATTTATTAAAAGTAAAAAAATACATAGGTACATATGTTTGTCACTTACTGAAGCCTTCTTGGCTTAATTGTAAGTGATTTGTCGCAAATTATGTTGTACTTATAGTGCCCTTTTTAAATGTGAACTTTACCGTGCTTTAGATTAGGAGCTTATATCTAAAGGCGAATCTAACCTACGATACAAGTGCAAAAAAAAATAATTTCGCAATCGAATTCACAACCGAAGACGAAGGGAGTGTTTAAAATCGACACGAGCTACGAATGTCCTTATCACATGTACAAGTATCGTACGACGTTTTTAGTACTGATGACCCTCCAAAGTTTTCAACCTGACAGAAAATGGAACACTTCTCGCACCAGCTCATAAAAAAACACCATCAGGCCCCAATTTCACAACATTGACAAGTGCTACAATTGTAAATTTTCTGTTTCTCCAATCGGGGGCGTCTATAAGCTACAGTTACCGCTTACCAACGGAAGGGCCGTGTGTTTGTTTACCACCAACATAAAATGTAGTGCAGGAACTTTAATAAATAAGCAGTATATAACAACTTTTTTGTGAAGCAAAATTAGAATTGTCACAAAAAACGCGACAATTGTAGCGAAATCCCGACATATGTCCCCCACATGTCTAGATTTAATGAAAATTGTACTAAGCCTCGCGACAATTGTGACGGGTTTCGGAAAATAAAAAGTAGTTTGTTAACGATGTAATAACATTAACATATAATTTTATGTTGGTGGCAAACAAGCACATGGACCGTCAGATAGTAAGCGGTAGCTGTAGCCTAACTCAGGCCTGTGACGTCAGTAACAGTGATATTTTACAATTGTCAGACTTGTAATTATGGTGAAATAGGCCAAAGGGGGGCTACCATGACCTCTTAAATAAATGCAATTCAGCTTAGGTTCGGCTTGTCAGTTTTTGACAGTTATTCTATGAAACTGAGTGAGTTTAGGTCCTAAACTGAATCGCACTAGTAAACCGTGGTAGCTCCTTACTGAAAATGTAACTATTTTACGCCTCATTTCAAGCCCTAAGGCTTGAAACGAGGCGTAAAATAGTCCCGAAAATTTAAAAAACATTTTTGAAGAGTAATGAGGAAGAGAATATGATTTTAATGTAATCCGCCGGCGAGCAGCACCTGCGTTTAATCACAATCACGCGCGCGCGTGTCTTCTTACGCGCGAATGAAGAGAAAACGACTAACGGATTATTTTCCCCTTTCGTACTTACCCTCTGTATTAATCTTTCGCACGCTTCTTGATTTACCGTGCTTTGGTTGTTGTCAAAAATGTTTTGGAATAATAATTTTATAACAATTATAACTAAGTTTAATGCGGTAGTTATTGATAAGTGATAACCATGAAGTTTGAACCACCTATAAGTAACCTAACTACCACATAGGGCACTAAGTTTTGCAACAAATATGTATACATACACACATGACACAAGTGCGAAAAACATGAAATTCGAAACGAGTGGCGATGTTTTAAAACACGACCGATAGGGAGTGTTTTAAATCGACACGAGTTACGAATTTCCTTTTTGCACGTGTCTCGTACGACGTTTTTTAGTACAGATGGCCCTCCGAAGTTTTGACCTGACGTAAAATGAGCCACTTCTCGCACTAGCGCGTAAAAAAGGCACCATCTTTATGCCCTGGCCACGACATCGGTCTAAGGCGACCGGCTTAGCGGAAAACGTATGGTGCTCCCTCTCGTACCCATGTCGGCATCCCGCTCCCACTCATGGATTCGCTCGCCGCTGGTCGCCTTAGACCAATGTCGTGACCGCGGCGTTAGGGACCTATGTACAGTCGACATCAGATATATCGAAGCGGCCACGGTGCTCAAAAATATCTCAACATGCACTCTGACACCGTGACAGTAAACGTGCTCAGACGTTTGTGAGATTTAAAATCTTAAACTAGGTATAACTTCGAACATAATTAAATTCTTATTGAACCTGTAAGTAACAAAAATCAAAGCAACATTAATTTTGTTTCAAACTGTTACTCGGCAATAAAGAAATATCGACGTAATTAAATATTTACAATTTGTCAATCAAAACGCTTTTTTCCTTCTGGGGTCGTAAAAATGTCCATCAGTCTTACTTAACAAAGTTACTTCGTAAATTTTGTTTGCACAAATTTCGCCGGACTCAGACACAGGTGACACGGCTGACGTTGATAAACGCTGTACGTACCTAAACTTTCAATTCACTTTACAATAGTTAAGGTCATTGACTTGGAAGCAATACTCTATAATTTATTATTAAATTTTTATTATAAATATTAGGTGTCATATACCAAAGAAAATCGACAAAGATCACCTAATGTCCGAGGTGGGGAAATATTTAGTTAATATATAATTTGATTTGTGCTTTCGCAATACGATGAAATTTTATTATTGAAAAAAAAATAATTAAAGGCCTTTATTGAAAACAAAATTATTTAACGTCATCATTTTTGTGTTCCGAAGTTATACAAGGTGTAAGTCTAATACGGGCGAAGCTCTTAACCGGGGTTAGTTTAGGACATAACATGTACCTAAGTATCATTTAGATAACTTTTTAAGTAAAGTATCATTTAGATAACTTTTTATCTTTGACAAAATGTTTATTGAATATCGCCAATCAAAACTTTGATGGACCAATCACAACTATTTATAAATGGCGGTTTAAGTTTTTATAGGTTGACATTCTAATTCATTGCCGTGATGCATTGAACAGGGGGTGACACTTGTCAATTAAAATTCAGGACCGTTTTTGAAAGGCTATTTAGTATCGCGTGCGGCTTCCATGTTTGATTTGTTCGTAGGTTTTGATTCAACTATGTACTTTTTTTCAATCAACCCTATTGTTATAACGCACAATGTATTGACATTGTAGCTAATGTATTTACTAAACTTCTTATCCTTTGTTGGCGTTACATGCCAATCCTCCTTCAGAGAGCCGCTAACTTGGCTGTTATTGCACATGTTTCACCTGCAGCGGTACAATAATAACATTTACACGAGGGAAATACAAACATCGAACTATTTGCGCATTTCCCCCGAAATGAAATTTCTTTGTTATTCGCATAAATATTACACGAGCGATGTGACAAAGAAGTCAAACGCCCGGATTTTATACACGCCTTGCATATTTAATGGCACGCGTCAAACATTTTTAAGGGTCCGTAGCCAAAATGACAAAAACGGAACCCTTATAGTTTCGCCATATCCGTCTGTCCGCAGCATAGCTCAGTGGCCGTTAATACTAAAAATCTGCAATTTGGTACAGGTATTAATCATGCCAACAAAGTGGTACAACAAAAACTACAATTTTTTTTCGGGTACCTCCCCAACTGGTGAAGTGGGGATGATTTTTTCTTATTTGATGTAATCCCATAGTGTGGGGTATCATTAAATAGGCCTCTTAAAAAGAATCAGGGTCTGGAAAGAAAGTTTTTGTTTGAAGTCAATATTTTCGGAGATAATCGCTCCAGAAGAAAAAAAAATGTGTCTAACTTTTGACACGTAGGTCCAAAAAATATGAAAGGAAATCATGAATAGCGGGCTTAGTACTTTAAAATGAAACTATTCCGAATCGGCCCAGCCGTTTTTGAATAGCTACGGAACCCTACACTGAGCATAGCCCGACATGCTCTTGGCCAGTTTTTAAATATTCCAATCTGACAGTACACAAAGAGAACGAAACTAAATACGCGTAGGGAACAGGAACTAAATGTTTTAGAGTAATCAAGGAAGAGTACAATCGGCTCATTTGCATTTATACGAGTCGCTTACCCACGCTTGCTCGAGCGGCATCAATAATTTGTATTTTGGCTCTCCGCTGTAATAAACGCTAAAGCTCTCAATAATTACCTGCCCTGGAGACAAGGACCGCGATATCCTTTTTAAATCGTCTTGGCTCTTTCGTTCACCAAACATTTATTGTATACTCCATTTCAAATACCATGGCCCCATGCCACATAAAACTTTGAAGTGGCATCGGGCCATGGTATTTGAAATACCTACCAGGTTTTCTATCGCTTTAGTAATACGTACATAAGTAAATCGGAAAATAATAGAACATTGTACATCTAGGGTGGTAAGTACGATATTACTAACGAGACAGTTAGCTTTTAATGACTCGAGTTTGTATTCCACTTAAAGGTAATTTCACCAGAGTTGAGGTGAATGATTACACTCACATCCAAATGAAGTACTAATTGCAAAAAATGTAGTGAATGAATGAATGACTTGCGTCAAAATATTGATGCAAATCCCTTGAACAAACTTTTTGGTCCATCTCGCAGTGCAATTGGGTTTGCTGTCAGTGCGAAAAAAGAACACTAATTTCGAATTCCCCGTGTGCTTACATGACATGTTCATGTATGCGTGACCTCAACTCTCGTGGAACTATCTATACCGACCGTGATGCATTCAACGTCTTTCATCACTCTTGCGAACAAAAAAAAGTTTTAAGAAAAAATGTTATTAAATGACGTACTAACATTTCTATTACCCCCTACTGTTCTATAACTCCTGCGATGCATGCAAGTAATGGTGCGCTTAGAAAGCAAGTGAGATAAAAAATAATATGATCACTTTATCGAAATAATAAGTATTAAATAAAATAACGCCGGCTTTTTGCGCCCCGACACGGAGAATTCGACTGATACATTCAACACTTATTGAAACTGTTCTTAAGTGTTGTCCTTTTTATGTAGGTACTCCATAAATGTTTGATAGGGCCATCTCGGGAAATCTCTGTCTCCATTCGCAGAGGGTCTGCACTCAAATAAAACGGGAATCCCAAATATTATTCTACGACATTTTCCCTGTTCCTTCGAAGTGAACTTTTATTTTTATGCTCTTACGTATTCTTTCTTATCAGAGCTGAAACACCCTTCCAGTGGGATTCTGACGAGCTGGTTTAAACATTGTTTTTTAAACCGGTCCTTCCACAACCTGGACACTTTTACTAAACTACCATACATGAGGAGTGTCTTTTCAAAAGGGCTTATTTCCACTTTGTCAATAGAGATTACTTATTTTATGAAAACATACAAAAAATAACCCTTGACGGCAGACTGGAAACCCCTTAAACACTTAAAAAGACACTCCTCATATAGATTCAATTCAAGTTATGTAACATTTTGGAAAGTTTGACTGTATCTTTGAGCGATCTAGTCGCTACTTGAATAAATGAATCTTTATCTACCTTTAAGATAATTTGCGGGTTTTAATTACTCCTTTCACAATCAACGAAAACTTTATCAAAGTCGAATAAGCTTCATCTGTAAAATTATTCCGAACATATTTCGGCTTTACTCGCCTCATATTAGTATGCCGTACCGCAGTAACCGAAGTCGAATCACAAAAGATATCCGGAGCGCGACTTGCACAAGGGATGAAAGCCAACATTGTGTAATCAAAAGGGTCGCAATCTCACCTCACCCGCGTCGGCGAACAGCTTCATCAACTACGACTCTTTCTACTCATTGTGACGTTTCGCTTTCAAAGCTTCATTATAAACCTTTCGGGTACAAAATTTGATCCATAGTCCTCTATTACTTTTAGTGTACGATGTGAATTCCCGCAATTTAGATCGCATCTCAAATTTAGATCAAATAGTCCGTGGGCTACTCGGTCTGAAATTAGAAAACGGTATAATTTGGGGGTACCAAGTGTCCTTTTTACAGTAGTTAGACATATTCATAAGGGTGTTAAAAAAGTATGATAGACATATCAAAGTGGTAGCTAATAGGCATACGGGCTATTTCAAGATTTACGTTGTATGACAGGTATGGTTAAAATTAGGAGGTACAAATTTTCCTTTTCACGGCTGTTAGGTAAGCTTATAAAAACGTCAAAAATGCAAGATTGCCATTTATAAGTGCTACCTAACAAAAATGGGGGCCAATCAAAGATGGTGGATCTCAAGTTTTACAAAATCAAGTATATCTCGAGAACTATTAAATATGTCTAATTACTCTCTTGAACAAAATTAAAGGCATATCTGTAAGCTTCATATTTTGCGTATACACCATATTGCTACAACCAACCAATAATTAATTATGACCAAATTTATGAAAATTTCGTGATTTTGATTTTTTTTGTGTCGTGTTTTTACATAGTAGTCATGACGCTAGAAAAATTAAATATTTTTTTAAAAATAGTGTATTTAATAAGCTTTAATTTGATGTATATAACTTGTTGGCGGCATTAAAAAAAAGACCGATAAAAAATATTTAAATGAATTGTAGTCATAATCCACCGTATACTTAGTGATTTAAGAGGCGATGGAAGTGCCACTCGTAAATAATAGTGCTTATTTCAAATAACCAAGATTGAAAAATATAAAAAAAAACTGAACTGTGAGTCGGACTTCGCCTCTTAAATCACTAAGTATACGGTGGATTATGACTACAATTCAATTAAATAATTTTTATGGGTCTTTTTTTTAATACCACCAACAAGTTATATACATCAAATTGAAGCTTATTAAATATACTATCTTTAAAAAAATATTGAATTTTTCTAGCGTCATGACTACTATGTAAAAACACGACACAAAAAAAATCAAAATCACGAAATTTTCATAAATTTGGTCATAATTAATTATTGGTTGGTTTTAGCAATATGGTGTATATGCAAAATATGAAGCTTACAGATATGCCTTTAATTTTGTTCAAGAGAGTAATTAGATATATTTAATAGTTCTCGAGATATACTTGATTTTGTAAAACTTGAGATCCACCATCTTTGATTGGCCCCCATTTTTGTTAGGTAGCACTTATAAATGGCAATCTTGCATTTTTGACGTTTTTATAAGCTTACCTAACAGCCGTGAAAAGGAAAATTTGTAACTCCTAATTTTAACCATACCTGTCATACAACGGAAATCTTGAAATAGCCCGTATGCCTATTAGCTACCACTTTGAGATGTCTATCATACTTTTTTAACATCCTTATGAATATGTCTAACTACTGTAAAAAGGACACTTGGTACCCCCAAATTATACCGTTTTCTAATTTCAGGCCGACTAGCCCACGGACTAAAATCTCGGCTTCACTCGTAATAGCACATGTCATAAATAATGAGCGCGAGTCGGCGCAAACGTCAACAAAATATTTTTGGGCCACACAATCTGATAGCGCGACGTTTCATCAAACATTCGAATACGAGGCTGAAATAAATATTCATGTTGTTATTCTTTCTATCCCGACAATCGAATATTTGTGCAATCGCCTTGATAGGCGAAGGCGCGACTCAATATGGCAGAGACGTTTATGCCGCACCGCGTTCTTCACCAAGTGCCGCAATAGTTTCACGTTTGAATTTCTTGAACAAACATTATTACTGCTCCAATGGCGAAATGTTCCTCTGAAACAATTCGCAATAGCGGGAACTTCACTGTCAAAGGAAAAGAAGAATAGCAAATCTCAACACGCGCGTTTAAGTTCGCAATAAGGTTTTCGTTCAATAAACAAAACACGTGCGTTTTATTTTGCCAGCTTTTCTATTCAAATATTGTTTGAGAATTTGGGGATAGAGTACTTACTCGTAACTTGGACAGACCCTTCCTACTTCGTAATATTTAGTGATAATATCATAAACTCGGTTCTGAAATAGGGAATTCGCTGGGAACAACCAGTCTCTACGCAACGGCCTATTCCCCAAACTCGTTATTGTTTCACATCATCTTGATAGTATTTTGTTCCTCTCTTAGTTACTTTAGCCCATTGCCTCACCTTCATTATTCGAATACCCACAACGCTGCAGTAAATTAAATTATTTTATTCAGAAACAAAACTAAGTATTGTGAAATTGTGTTGCGTTTCATTATTTCTTTGAATTGCGAGTAAAACCTTAATAAAGCGAATTAAAGGTACCTAAGCAAAGAAGTTACTGAAGAAACGAGTCGTCTTGCCACTGGCAGTAATTAAGATTTCGAAATACCCGGCTTTGAGATAGAGTTGACTCACTCAGAGATATTGTTCAGTTCTGCGTTAAAAAGGTGTTTTAAAGATTCTAATAAATAAATGAAATAAATATCATGGGACAATCATGCACAATTCAACCTAGTCCCACGGTAAGTTAATTAATTGTTGTGGGTACTAAGCGACGGCATATATACTAGATAGATAAATACATATACAGATACTTAACCAGGTAGATAGAAAAACCAAGAACAAGAAACAAATATTTGTGATAAGCCCACAAATAAATGCACTCGCCGGGATTTGAAACCAGAATCTCTAGCTTCGTAAGCAACTAAGCAGTGTAAGTGTAAGCACCGACTAGACTACAGAGAGTATAAAGGCTGATTCTGATTCTGATAAAAAATGACTTACATAAGGCCATTTTTTTAGAAAATATTTTTTTTCTAAAATATAGTGCTGAGGTAAACGTACGAATGATCGGCACCTTAGTGTTCAATAGACACATCTCTTATTTTTGTTATAAATAATGACATAAGATTAAAGATCCCTTGTCTTAGCTCCGTGCCAAGGACTTGTATCTGACTACTATCTATCTTTAATGCTTACCATAAAATGGGACGACAACATACCTACAAGAATTGTCGGACCCAATAAAAATAATATTTGTGCAAAATTCCAAACTTGCTTATATTTGTATAACAAATAAATACAATAAAAAGTACCCAGGCTTTTATTTAGTACGTACCTATCAGTACCAAATCGTATTAGTGTCCATACATTGGTAAAACCTATAATCGTTTTGATTAAGTATAAAAAGTTGTGTAGATACACTGTACATTTTGCGAGGAAAATGTAAAGATTGTTACTTAATTTAGTTGTACAACGGCCATGGAAAAAATAATCAAGCTTTATTAAAAGCCGTTCGGATTAACCCTTGTTTCACGGTGCTCATTATTAACCAGCGCTGTTATATTGCCTCACACCGCGGGCTTCCTGCCTCGAGACGAATTCGATTCTACCGACTACTCAGAGCAATATTGGCCTCGATTGACAAATACATATCATTACGATGGTATGGATAACGATGATACGACCCACAGGCACGTAGCTAATGCGAGAGGCCTCATTACATTGTGTTGACACCGACAAATGCCCTTTTACATATTCCCAGTAAGATCCCGAAGATTGAGCCATGAAATTGAAAACGATCCCTTTGAAGAAATTTATTCCAGGCACGAACTGCTCTCCCACTCCGATGAGGAGGAGATTTGCTCGTTTATTTTTATGAAATTATTCAAGAAATACTCCATTCTTGTTGAGCTGTCGAAATAACTACGTGCCTGCTCATTATCACACCGCAAATCGGTTGTTGTATCTATTAAAATGATATAAATTTGTTGATTTATTTATACTAAGTGATAGTGTGAGATGAGATGAAAGTACATACAATATAATATGAATGCAAAACACAAACGCGGGGCACGATAATCAAAATCATTATTTACACAGTCGCTCAAACTTGTTCTTAGTTGAAAATAACTATGGTATTGTGCCAAATACATATCAAAAGCCTATGTTCAATTCGTGTTTGAATTTAAGGCAAATTATGTTTACGGCATATGCAGTCGCTTAATTGAATTAAATTTATTGGCACAGGACATAAATTACTCAGAGGAAACTCGCTCCAGGATTTTCCCAACTTTACAACAATAAAAATCTGAGGAAAGTGCTCACTACTATTTTAAGCTTTTAACTTGCATTTAAGTTCGAAGAAGAATTAAGATCGAAATGAAGTACGTAAAGTAAAAGTTGAAGTTGAAAATTTATAAGTAGGTACCTAAACCCTGGGTTTTGTGTCCAGATAGTAAATTTGCAAACCATGCACCACGAGCTTGTTATTGTAAATAAATGTTATTGAATACTCTAATATATTAGACTTCAATTCTACATTCAAATTATGTATCTTGCAGGTGGCATAATACTGTAAAATAGTAGACCAGGCCAGGTAAGTAATGAAACAAATACTAATTGTATATTTTTTTAAATCTATTGCCGCTATTCATAAATGTTCAGCAAACCTCCAACTACTAATAATTTGACATTTGTTATTTCTCGCTTTGACATTTGCTTTAGATGGGGACAAAACATAAATTAAGTAATATAAGAATTGTAATGGGAGTAAAGGCTTAAATTAATACGCTTTCACGAAAGGTGGGCAAAATGACATATTGCAGGATAAATGTGTTTATGTTCACAGCCAGTTTTATACGGCGGAAACCACCAACTTTTGTACTTTTTCACACAGCTTGCCAGCCACACGTTCGGTGTTAGGCACTCGAAACTCCCCGACCTCCATTATCGCAGAGACCGAATTCATTTTAAATTTCCTCGAAACTTTTTTAAAACAAAACAAAGCAGTGCTGAGCTTCACTATCATTTATTTAGCGACTCTAAAATAAAAAGTTAGCGTGTGCAGCGCTTTTTATAGCAGCAACAAAACTGTGAAATTTCAATTGATCGTCTGAACTTTTCGCTGACGTATTTTGTAACAAATAATTCGGAAGCACATTCCTTCCCGGCGGTTAGCGTCATAACTGGCGCGTAATGACCCCATCGTATAAAGAAGCAAAAATATCGCGAACGCAATTCGTCATGTCATTATGCAAGGAAAGGGCGAACTTTACGACTATAATAACGCGAGATGTCTGACTCGCTGCGCTCATGAATGCCGGAACATTCTTTATTGTGGCGTGTTTTATGCTAACGATTAACCTTTTAATGTGAGCCGGCCGCTCGAAATGAAATACCCTATCGAAAAATGATTCAATATTTTTGTGAATAACAGTTTCATTATCCGGATAATCGATGCACTTTCGCAAAAAGTATTATCAAACCGGAATCAGAAGGGGATTTGAAAGTACTGTTGACACAACAAATGACAACAAATTACAAAGAAAAGAGTTGTTTATAGATGTAATGAGTGATTAATTAGTATACAGGGTGGTCCAAACCTTGACGTCAAAAAATTTTTTTTAGATTCCTCACGTCATGAGCTATCAGAATATACCCCATGTATGTTAGCCGATTTTTTGTAGTTTTCGAGTTATGAATTTTTGAAAAAAATTTTTTGAGAAATTCTGGAATGAAGAAATTTATTAATTAAAGAAAAACTGTTAGGTTTTTTAACGAGTTTTTTTGTTAATGTATTACTACAAATAAAGCATTTACTGACAAAAAAATTAGCGTCCTCACTTTGATACAAGTACGATAAAAAAATACCAAATTCAAAATTTTACGCCAAAAACGCATCAAAATAGCATTAATGTACGTAAATAAAAAAAAAAAAAACATATCCCAAGGATTTTTGGTATTGTAAAGACTGCCCTAGACCTTAAACCGTCGTAAAAGCAAAAAAAAAGTGATACTTAATAATGAGGATTTTTCGCAGTAGTCGGTCAAATAAACTTAAAAAAAAAACTTCTAAATTTTTAATTTAAAAATAAAGTGAAATTTCGTCTCTTGTTGTTCTCATCAGAAAAAAAAGACAGAAAATACCACGAAAACTCAATTTGTGTAGTTATTCAAGTCATTTTTTACTATTTTAAAATTTTAAGCTTTTTTAAGTTTATTTGACCGACTACTCCGAAAAATCCTCATTATTAAGTATCACTTTTTTTTTGCTTTTACTAAGGTTTAAGGTCTAAGGCAGTCTTTACATTACCAAAAATCCTTGGGATATGTTTTATTTTTTTAATTTACGTACATTAATGCTATTTTGATGCATTTTAACGTAAAATTTTGAATTTGGTATTTTTTACCCTACTTGTATCAAAGTGAGGACGCTATTTTTTTTGTCAATAAATGCTTTACTTGTAGTAATACTTTTACAAAAAGAAAATACTAAAAAAACCCAATAGTTTTTTTTAACAATAAATTTCTTCATTCCAGAATTTCTCAAAAAAAAATTTTCAAAAATTCATAACTCGAAAATTACAAAAAATCGGCTAACATACATGGGGTAATACATATTCTGATAGCCCATGATGTAGGGAACCTAAAAAAAATTTTTTGACGTCAAGGTTTGGACCACCCTGTATATTGTCTGTTAGCCTTTGCACTTAAACTATGAATCTATGAATATAACTATGAATATATCCTAGATTGCCATATACACTGTTGTGTCAACAGTACTTTCGAATCCCTTTCTAATTGCGGTTTAATAATAAATACAGTAGGGTGTGTTCAATTTTATCTATAGTTTGACGCGGCAAACTATCAAGCTCTAGAGCCTTCAAAAAGTTGAATGAAAATGAAACTCTAGCTTCAATGTCAAAATCACAGTATTAAACAATTGACATGCAACCTTTTTAAGGAGCTGAGTTTAGTTGTCGATTTTTAATTTATTTCAGGAAAAAAGAAAGTTTCAAACCTCTCACTAGAGTTAGTATTCTGCTTACCGGCCGTGATGCATACAATGTTTTTCATTACACTTGGCGACAAAAAATAAGTTTTAAGACATAATAAATTATGAAATGACGTACTGACATTTCTGTTACTCCCTAGGGAATTTCAGTTTTCTATTACTCCTGCTACAGGCGCGCTTAGACTGCAAGTGTGATGAAAATGTTTCTTTTATGATGGCAACGGTATTAAATTGTACCAACCCTATAGAAGACAATTTAATTTGTTTCTGTTAGCTGATAATGCGGTTAAATTGTTTTGTCAAATCATGCGGTTAATGAAAACCGTCTCTTCATGTAATTTGTCCACTCCGCCTAAAGCCATTCCTTTCTCGTTTAGATACTTAGGCCGCTTACTACAAGGGTTCAGTATAATTAAGAAGTTTTCTTCGTAAAATTTAAATTTTATTGTGTAAATATATACCTATATATACCAATCTTCAGTAGAATTTAAAAAAAGTAAATAAACTTAAAAACATGCATTATTCCATAATCACGCATTTTTAGAACACAATCTTGGATTTATTACGAATTTAAAATCTTAAAGTTTGAGTCCCATAAATTTTTAGTTAAAATTACTTATTGATTAGTATTAGCGTAAAAATAATAATATATGTGCGAACGTGTTTCACGATATGTGCCAAAGACGTTAAATGCTATGATAAGTCAGCCATATTTACTTATTTTTTTTTTAGATTCTACTGACAATTGTTATTTGCCGAGTTTGAAATGTTAAGTTTTAAAAGACGCTATAGATATTTGAAAATAACCTATTTGTGATGGTTTTGTTCATTGAGGCGACATGGAAAATAATAACTAAATTAAAAACCGACTCCAACCGATATCTTCAAGATTTGGTCTTGGTCGTCTTGGTGCCAACGGGGCTATGTCGGGGTTAAACCCGTTTGATTAAAAAAATTGACATCGGATCACAATTCTCGGAGAATCATGAGTCGAATTCAGAGCTTATTCCTATTTTAAAGACGGTTAAATATTTACATTTAGGGGCTAAATGCCTGTAAACACATAACGAGAGAGAAAGGCCACCAAGAATAGTACATTACATCAGAGGCCGGGAAAAGTTGGTATAGGTATATGGTAGAGGCCGGGAATCCGTTTTCACGCCGAGGCATGTATAGTGCTTTTCTCAAACATATAAATAAATACAAAGAAAATAATGATAATGTTATCTAAATTTTAAGAAAAGATACTTTGCAGGCCTAGGCCAGAAAAGTGTTATGAAATTCCATTTCCATTCCAGTGAGTTACTGTGCCCTAAAAGCGATACTTCCGAGTTCCTTAAAATAGAACGTAGACAATATTTCATTGCATGTTTGAGAAAAGGTAGTAATTGTATATAAGTAGGTCCATAACAAGTATACATCTCACGTGTCTTCACTTTCCGAACACACGCTGCGGTCACACCAAGGAGTGCTCATCACGGTGCTTATTGTGTGACTACAATGTCAGCAATCACATATCGAATTCCCACATTTCTACGTCTTCTACAATATTATAAATCTTGTAGAATGTACGAACATATACTCTGTCTAGCAACCTGCGCTGTCAGCAAAAAAAAATATTTTATAGGAAGCCAACTCTTCGGGCCTACATTTTTTGAATTTGCCGTCTGTTTACTGGCGTCGGTTGCTAGACAGAGTATATCGTCCTACACTGTTAAAAATTAGGGAATTTTACAGACGAAAAAATGTAAAATTACATCATTTTCACAGAAAAATTTGTAATTTCACATATTTTTCATCAATTTTATTATTTGTTGATATTTTATTTGATATGCGAATTTGTTTGCGTTTACTAACTATAAAGACAATTAAAGTTACCCACGTACATGCCAAAAAGGGTAAGCAACAAAGTGGGATCAGTTACTAAAAACAACCACACATAATCATGAAAGAATCCGCATTCATGTGTAATTACTAATTAGTATTAGACATACGAAGGGTGATTCTGTAGTAGAGTAACAATCGGAAATGTTTTCCGCATGGGAGTCCCTGGACGTGGCTCTAATTGAAAAATGCAGTTAGTTCTTGCTCTAATTCGTACGAGTGGATAGACAGCAACAGCCACAGTCACTGAAATGCAGCTAAAGATTTAGTTGATTGTCTCTCTGGCTTTCTGTATGAAATATTTATTTTGTTTTGATGGAATATAATAACAACATGTGTTATTTAATGTTACAGGTATTTCATATTTTTTAGAAACTTGTTCATACATAGATTAGAGATTAGGTAGGCAGGTAAGTATTTGTGAGTGAGGTTAGTAAAACGTCCCACTTTGTCGTTTGCAATAAAGCCGCTTTGTCAGTTTATTCATATGAAAATACAAGGAAATCTCGTCTTTATTGTAAGCGACAAAGTGGGACGTTTTACTAAAAACTAACACATTTAGACAATTAGACAAACAATGAGTTATGATGGAATTTAGTTTACCTATTTATATCAAGTGACCTTAGCTAAACAAAATTTCAATAAAAATACACTTAAGTATTGTTTACGCTTTTATAAGATTTTAGGCT
>JALPQI010010134.1:0-30450 GCA_025490895.1 Thaumatotibia leucotreta | reverse complement strand
GATTTTTTTGTATACTGAGTCGAAACAGCAACTAAAAGCGTGACAGAGTGGTATGAAACAAGACAACGAAAATAATTTTGACTCGTACACAATATTTAATTGTACGGTCGGCTTTGATAATATGTATACGATTTTGATCCTTATGCCTTTGATATACGTTACGAAATGTAAACATATTATTAGACGTGACTGTATCTATTCTAAGCCATATGACTTCTTTTAGGATGATACTTAGGAAATTTAGAATTATACTAAATTATGGTAATCTTAAATTAGTATGAATTATAATTGACATGAGAATATTTTTGTTTACATTTTTAGTATAGTACTGTTTAATCAAACTATTTTCGTAATGTTAATAACCAAGCAACATTTCTTGTATGAGACGACCAAGCAGAAAAAAATGGAAAAAATTTGGCTACAAATAACGTTAATAGAAAATTGCAGCTAGTAAAATGTATAGATCTACTTTTTCAAGGCCAGTACTTGCCCTCCAGTGACTTGGGCAAGTACTCGCTTGGCAGTAAACACGTACAAAACTCAAGTATGAATACTGCTATGAGTGTTGTTCAGACGATGTGCGAACGATGTGCCAAGTGCGTTTTGCGAATTACCTACGACGTGTTTTCTTTGGTACGAATATGAAGGTATTACTTAGGTGCTAGGTTAGTCAACTGGTAACTACAGTGACCTTTAAGTGTCGAAAAAATTGCTCTCAAATGTATCTTTTTGATTTTATTTTGGTTTAAATTATAAATTTTTGAAAATGGCTGGTGAAACATTCCGCGTGGTTAAAATGGCATCCATGGTAAATGAAATAGTACATTATGACACAAGTGCGAAAAACAAGAAATTCGAAACGTGTGGCGATGTTTTAAAACACGACCGAAGGGAAAGTTTTAAATCGACACGAGTTACGAGTCATTTTTGCATGTGTCTCGTACGACGTTTTTAGAACAGATGGCCCTCCGAAATTTTGGACCTGACGTAAAATGAGCCACTTCTCGCACTAGCGCGTAAAAAACGCACCATAAGTACTAAAAATTATTTTTTTGTGTCTTTGGTTGAAATTGTATATTATAATATAAATGTGTATAATAGAAAACGATCCATTGAACTTTGTATGGTTTTGAAAATTTCATCGCATATTTATGTTTATGATAAAAAAATACAAATACTAAATATGTACAAATAAGAGTTCGCTCAAATATTTCACGAGTCAATGATCAAAAAAAAAAAACTCAAAGCATTCGGCTCTACAATTCTGTATACGATTAATTCTGTCCTGTAAAAGACTTCAACGCGTTCAACAGCTCTATGTAGGTAAAATCGAGTTGTAGAGAAGCTGTAGAGCTTGTAAATTAAAAGACCTTTGAAAAAAAACAGTTCGTGGCCGTAGCCGTTTGTTTGTTTAACTGTATTAACTGAGTTAAAAATTATAATGCATATTTTTACATGTTACAAAAAAAAGCGTGAACTTTATTTTTAATATTCGTATAAAAAAAACATACTCTATGAAAATTATTCATGTAAAATAAACTCAAAGTCAAAGTGTTCTTTTATTCAAGTAGAAACGGCAACAAACACATTTGAATCATCAACAGAATAAAATACAATCAAATTAAATACATAAATAAACATCGTGGGACATCTTACACAAATCAACCTAGTCCCATGGCAAGCTCAATCAAGGCTTGTGATGTAGGAACTAAGCAACGATATATATAATAGATTGATACAAAGATAATTATAAACATAGACAGCCACGTCCAAGGAACAAGTATTTGTGATAAATAAATACACAAATAATGCCCTCGCTGGGATTCGAACCCAGAACCTCCAACTTCGTAGGCAGAGTCACTACCAACTAGGCTACGGAGGCTAGCGACTTTAATTCCCGTTAAAACCCGAATAATCCTTTCCAAAAAAACCTTCTTGAGACAATTTCATATATAGCTCTGAAGGTCAGTATTCATTTCTTTTTGCACTCCTTCAATTATAGACCCATTTTGTAAACAAAAACTTGCTCACAACAAGAACTCATTAATATGTCAAACTCTTATCAACAGTATCTGGTATGCGACAAGAATTCAGGAAAGAGCGCTTGCCCTCGCCTTAAGTGGTGATTAAAAAAAAACAATAAATCCGAAATGTCAGCACAAAACTATCTCGGTCGACGGAGAGAAAATTGGTCGCAGAGGAAAGTAGTTAAACAGTACGTCATCATCAGCCTATGATAGTCCAATGCTCGATGTAGGCCTCTTCTATTAACTATGTGTAGGTATAGACGCATTAGGAGGTAAATGCCCATAATCACCACGCTGGGCAAGTGGATTGGCGATCGCAGTAATGTGTCCACTATGATGACGCTGCTGCCCATCATCAATCTTTAAATAATGGTCAGTGACACTTCAATCCCTTAGTCGACTCTTAGGACACCCGCAGGAGGAGTTGGGGTGGTGACAAATGTATTCTTACTGCCGTCACCACACGGCCAAACAGTACGTAATACGTATGATCTTTGAAAACTCTTTAAAACACTAGAAGGTAATAACGCTGTCCTGCTTCATTGTGTCACCAGCGATTGTCTCTTTCTAGGACACCAAGTGTATTCTAAATTCAAACGTATTTCAGTTACGTTACGTCATCAGCTTCTCTCAGTTGACTGCTGAACGCTTTTCTATGAACTATGCGTATCGACGCATTAGGAGGTAAATACGCATAATTGTCACGCTGGGCAAGCGGGTTAGCGATGGATCGGTGGAGCAACTTCCACGCTTTAGTCGGGGGAAGAAAAGTTTTTAGTCACATTAAATCCTACAGTTTCGGAAGCTTTTTCTAATGAATATTTAGGGTATACAGATTCACACCATGCAATAATCCCCAGTGCCGCGCGAGAGCTTCTCATCCAGTCGAGGACTTGAAGGTCAATAATTGGAACAGCACGTTCAATAATTTCTACCCTCGAGATTATGCATTCATTCTATTGTTTCAGATGATTTATAATTAAGGAAAAAAAAATCCCCAGTTTTTTCGTAAAGCTTATACAAAAAAAACTATACCTTAATTTTTTTTTCCTTATTTGATAAAAAATATAACTTACAAAATCTTGCGCAATTCGAAAATTTGGTCATTGGACCAAAATAAAGATATAAACGTCTTAGTAACTTTTCACCGCGGTGACACAGTTGCATCTATTTTTTTTTCACTGTTATTATTTTATTTTGCTTATAAGACGTTTCAATGAAAACGTACAGCCACGATGATCTATTTCTTAGATAATATATTTATTAACACGCAAAATAAAAATAAAATATTTGAAATATATTAAGTGCTTTACGAGCAATCGACATTAACAGCTATAATCTTAAAACGAATATTTTATAAATCCCGCCTTCCCGCGCATGTGCCTACGATACGTGTGCGGCGATGCCGTGCGCTGTGCGTGAAAGAGAGAGGTATAGGTAGTTGTCAACAACGCTACGTTGTGTTTTGTTGATGGCCGCCGGTCGGAGATAATATATAATTACAGTGCAAAATGGATTGTGTGATATGTAACAATTTGTTGGTAGAAGGTGAAAGTGATAAGGTGACTGTGCGAAAAAAAGGACTTGCTACATTGATTAAATTTAGTAATTTACGGAATGACGGTTTGTCCTCCCTTTTCGGAAGTGTTGACGAAATATGTTTGCATGCGACTTGCAGAAAAAAATACACAAAAGAAAATGCAAGAGGTTTATACAAACCAATCAAATTTAATAATCCTCTTCCCGAAAATGATGACGGCGCCATTGCTGGTCCCAGTGGGAATAGTGCTCCAGCTTTTCCTTTTACGGAAAAATGTTTTATTTGTGCTCAAGACCTTAGTGATGAGTTGATGGGAAAAGAAAATAAAAAACCAGTGGAAAAACGATGTGTTACTTACAGAGTAAATAATGAGAACACTACACAAACTATAATTGAAGCGCTTCGGGGCAATCACCAGTCAAGTCTTAATCAGGTGGTAAGTACCTACTTTCATTATATAGGTACAGTCAGCTTCAGAGATATGTGACCCCCCTAACTTGAAAAGTTTAACTCGCCGCTCGGCTAGCCGAGACTCAGTATTCCGATAGAATCTTACAAAAATTGTGTTACTTTGAAACATTCCACTGTGCCGCTAGCGGGGATCGATCCATAGACCTTAGTGATATGCCCGGTTTTACTCCGCCATACATTAGACCGGCTGTCATGCCACTGGGCTACGGATGCAGTTGCATATGGATGCAAAAATTCGAACCAGTTGCAGGTGTCGCAAAGTGCAAATGGCTACAACTAACTATCATATATATGCGTCCCTGTTTGGCAAGCTTGTGTTACGTTATAGTATTGTCTTTGTTTATCAATATTTCCCTGCCCTCATATCATTTTCGAAGACGCTTAACAACGACTTTAAGTAATCACATTAAAGGTTAAAAATCAAGAGCAGGTAATTCAGTTTTGGGATTTCATGTAGAAAAACGCCATTTGAGGGCAAGTTATAATTTGTAGTCCAAGTCATACCTGTCTCTGTTGTGTCGAAGCAATTACATTTTGTGAACTTTCTTTGCATTTTCAAGAAATTTATTTTAACAACTCACGTTTTTTTTTCGATTTTTGATCAACAATATGGTGCGACTAACAGTTTTAATGAAAGCCAAAATCGTAAATCTCTGGGAAGAAAACAAAAGTATTAAGGAAATAGCACGAACGTTAAATATTACGGTAAGTAACTATTGTAACTAATGAGATTTTTTTAATCACTTTACTGAATAAATGTAAATGTAAAATTGGATTAGCCAATAAGATAAGCTAACAGATGTATTGTGTGTAGATATATAATAGTTATTAATTATTATAGATAATATACCTATTTGATATATTTTTTAACAGGGTCTGTTTAGAAAAATCCCTAACAAACAAAACACATCGTGTATTTTTTAGTTAGGTAACTTAAGATTGTTTCTCCATAATGGGTGTGTTTTTAAATGTTTTTATACAAGATCGAGGTTTACCAATGTATTTCCACTTCTTCAAGAATTGTCCTATAGGTATATGTTAGTATTTTTTTCTGTTACTTTATTTAGAGTTTAAGTAAGGTTTTAAAATAAAATCAGTATATAACTTTTTTTCCCGAGTCTGCTGAAAACGTAGTAGGTATGCCTAATACGCATTATGCCAACCGAGAAATAGTCGCACAAAGACTTAAGGCTATTTTGTGTTCAGTTATTTTACAGATTTGTAAAATTAAAAATATAATGATTATATTATATTTACATATTGTTTTACGCGTATTTTCATTTGCAGAGAATCACAGTTCGTAGGTGGTTAAGACGTTTCCAAAAACAGGGAGACGTGGAATGTGAGAAACCAGGTCCCCGTCCTACAGCTTACACTGATGAGTCTGAGCGTCATCGTAATATAGTGAAAATACATACTGATGCTCCATTTACCAGTACTCGCACTACTGCGGAAACTTTTGAAGTGTCACTTAGCACGGTTAGAAGACACCTTCATGCTGCTGATATACACAACTATAAACCAGCCAAAAAAATAAGTTTAACTGAAGCACATCGAAACGCACGTATAACGTTCGCAAAAAAATACGAAAATTTCGATTGGGAGAACGAAATCGTCATTTTCACAGACGAAAAATGTTTTAAATCCGACAAAGATGGCCGAAAAATATTGTGGCGGAGAAGTGGAGAGAGGTTCAACCCCAAAAATGTGCTAGACCTTAGAACAAGCGGAAGGATAACGTTAGGTAAAATATATATATTTTTTTATGTTATGGCTTGGTATGAGAGGGTAAACGATATTTATCAGAGTAACTTTTTTTCAGCGTATTATGGGTGGATGTCGTCCATGGGCCCTGGTGAGCTTGTAGAAGTTGGAGGCCGAATGAATGGTAAACGATACCTTGAGGTATTGCGTGACGTAATGCTGCCATCAGTTCGCGTCGCCTACCCTGAGGGCCAAATTTATTTAGTGCAAGACAATAGTGCCGTGCATCGGTCCCATGTAGTGCAAAACTGGTTGTCTTCTCAGACAGATATTACAGTGTTCGATTGGCCTTCGAAAAGTCCTGACCTAAACCCAATCGAGAACTTGTGGGGTCAAATGGTGCTTAACTGGGACCCTACCCAAGTTAGCTCAAAAAAAAATCTAGATGAAGAAGTTCACCGGACCTGGGAATTGTTGAGGAACACGGATACCTGTTCTAACATGGTGACGAGTATGAAAAGCCGATTAAAGCAAGTTGTAGAAAGTGACGGATATCCTCTTCGCTATTAATTACCTACTCACACGCATCTGGTAACTGTAGTTATCAGCCATCACCCTTATTACCTAGGAGATAGAGGTCAATAAATATTCTCAAGCGGGTGATTAATATACCTAACTCTTGTGCTTCCATTTGTGTTATAGGTATTTCTCCACTATTGGCGAAATAATTATCATAGGCAAGTTAAAACAAATGAATAAATCTTCCGTGTCAGACATGTTATTCATGTCATTAAGGTCGATAATAACTCGACAGGTTTAGAATCTGTTATACCTATTAGAAATAGAATGATGGGAGTAACCTTGCAATTTAAAAGTATTCACACAAATTAATTAACTAAACTTATTAGAAAGACACATTAGCATTCAATTACATACCTATTCAAATAAAATAGTTAACATTATGAACGAGTGAGATTGTTCAAAATATTAACTTATTGTTTTTTCCCTAATAGTTAGGCCCCGAAAATAGTCTTTGCAATAAAAAAAGATTTGACGCACGGTTTCAAAAACAGTTCCCTGTAGGTATTTTAAAGATATGTAATTTAAAGCACAATTGTATCATCAGCATCACATTTTATACGACATTATTGTCTCTAAATGTGGTCAGGAATACACTGTTAAAATCCGTCGGCCTATGCAGGCCCACGGTGTATATAAAACGCGTCATCATTATCTTCATTGCGTTATTCCCGGCTTATGCCATGGCTCAGTTAGCCTGGGGTCCGCTTTGACAGCTAATCCCAAGATTTGGAGAACGGTGCATATAAAACGCATATTTTTTTTAATTGGAAATTTATATTTTGATGAACTACAGTTCCCTGTATCGAATATGGCCCATTAGTGGAGAAAGCCCGTGTTTAAATTTTTTTTACAGTGCTGACGCTGCAGGAGATGAATATTGTTATCTTTGATAACATGTGGTTTCTCGCTGTAACGTCAAAGTTTTCGTTGAGGTTATTTCAATCAGAAAGAAAAGTAACGTTGTGGTTTTGGCATGTCACATGGTCGAATCTAAAATTTATTGTAATTTACCTATGCAAGTTATTCTTTTGTGCAATTAATTAATGCATGTTTTTGTGCAAGACTCACTTAATAGGAAAAGTTGGAAAACATTTTTTTTTGACGCGGATTAAATAATTATACGTAGCTGATCGTATTAATAAGCTAAACCCGTTTAAAAAAAATGTCTTCAACATATTATTTATACTTTATTTTCTAATAAGATCACGAAAATGATAAACCCTATACATGGATAAGATGATTTTTGTAACCATCTGTAGGTATAACGCATATGTTTTTGTAAGACATTATTTTTGAATAGCATGAAAATAGTTATACCTATTGAAGCCTTGTTATCTCGGGGGTACTGTAACTAGTTAACTACTACATACTCTTATTCACGGCTGCTTAAAAAAACTGTGATTGTACGGAATTGAAATGTATGAAAGTAAATAACCGCGTGGGGTTTGTAACACATAACGTCTTTAAAACATATTTCCAGTCCAGTCTGCGATAAAAACTGTGTCGGATACGGCACGTCACTGCAAATCTGCAGCATCGCCTTTGTAGGTGTGACCGCACTTCAAAAAGCCTGGGGTCCGCTTTAAATATATTATGCCATTAAAACAATATTATTTTAATAAACCACAACGTTACTTATTTACACAACGGAGAAATGTTAAAACATAGATTAAAAATTTGAAGGTAGTTACTTCTTAATTTTACATAATTCATGTTGCTAAAGCAATTCGGATATTTGCTTATCTATCTTAAAGATACATCGTATAATATAACAATAGATAGATAAATGTTTATTTCATGAAAAGCAATTACATTATAAGTTAGCAATATATATGTAAAACCTGATCAACTAGCTGGGTAGATCATATAAATAGAATAAAACTTTCTCATAATTCCAATTCACCCGAAATATTGATATTGTAAACAGTTTTTTATAAACCAATAAAAAATAATCAACATTCGTATTTTTCTTTTATTACCCATTTCTCATAATAATATTTTCAGCATAATATATCTAAAACTAATAACACAAATAAATTGCAACGTGTTGTATAAAAAAAATACAAAAAGTTTGAATCATCATGATATTTGAACCAGGAACCTCTCGTTTCATAGTCTATATTAGCAGCCGCTAAGCCAGGTCGCCGCTAGATAAGTTGACGAAATTATTGTTCTGGCTAAGACAAGCAACAAACATTGTTTTACATTTATCGTCGCCATTTTTTTTATATTGACATATTCAATTTATAAATGCCTGTAATAACTATACAAAATAATGCCTGTTGCAGATATACTAAAAAAAAATACAAAAAGTTAGGTGTGTCACGAGATTTGAACCAGGAATCTTTTTCTCGGGGGGGTCACATAATTGTGAAGCTTACTGTACCTATATCCTTATTAAAACCAAGTTTCTTACCACTATGTCGGTGCGCAGTAAACTCGAATCGAAACTAAAGTACCTATAGTTGGACAAGTAATTTTATCTGTAATAAAATTAAAGAAAAAAAACCTTTTTAAAAACAAGCTTTTATTATTTGTTTATAAAATGAACTAAAAAGTTAAAAATAAATTAACTCTAAAAAGAAATATAACACTTTGTAACTTGATTGTAACCTTTAACGACAAATAAGCGTCTTCGTCTAGGACAAAATAATTCCATATTGTACAAATTTATTTAATTTTAACACTAAAACTTTTCACCATACATAATTATTCAATCTCGTCCCGCCTCTTTATCATAGTCCCCATTTATAAATGAAAGCGTGTTACATTTAATACAACACAACATTTTCCTCAAGCTATCACAATGTAACACGCTTTCATTTATAAATGGGGACTATGATAAAGAGGGGGGACGAGATTGAATAATTATGTATGGTGAAAAGTTTTAGTGTTAAAATTAAATAAATTTGTACAATATGGAATTATTTTGTCCTAGACGAAGACGCTTATTTGTCGTTAAAGGTTACAATCAAGTTACAAAGTGTTATATTTCTTTTTAGAGTTAATTTATTTTTAACTTTTTAGTTCATTTTATAAACAAATAATAAAAGCTTGTTTTTAAAAAGGTTTTTTTTTCTTTAATTTTATTTTTAACTTTTTAGTACCTCTATTTTTAATTCGAGATTTACTACGACGTAGTTCGCAGCGCGTAGCAGAGTTATTCCGTTATGAAGTCCGTAGTTCGTTCACATGATATGTATGTAATTATGTACTGATTTAAATATCAATACTGTTGAAATTATGTAATCACTTGTTAGTTATTTGTAACGTTTCTCATTCTATCCATTTTTTTTAAATGCATCAACATTACAAGGTTTCTTCGACGTCAACTTGGAGCAGTCAAGTTCTTTACTCAATGCTACCACGTTGCACATTCCTCTGGTTAGTCTTTTTCTGCCGTTCATTCTGTGCTGTTACAATGCGTTACTCTGCTGTTTGTGATAACTGTCTTGCTTGCCTGAGCATTCTGTTCCTGTCGAGCCTGGCCAAGTGTTCTTCTTGTAATTCATTTTTTCTTCTCTCTTGTGTAGGTACGTATTCTGTCGATATCTTGTCTAATTATGCGTTGTTCTAGAGATTCGTTTTTCCTTCTCTCTTGTGTATTTATTCTATTGATATCTTGCCTATATGTGCGTTGTTGTAGAGATTCGTTTTTATTTCTCTCTTGTGTATGTATTCTGTCGGTATTTTGCCTATGTCGCAGCTTTAAAAATAAACCGTCATAACTCAAATAACGTGAATTTTGGGAAATCGAGTTTAAAGTTTGAGAAATTGGTCAATTTATTGTATTTGTTACTACATTGTGTTAATGTGTTAAAGTATTATATTAATTGCGTTGTTCATAGTGTCTACTTGGATATTCCGTTCAAACTAAAACGAAATCAGTGTGATAAATATAATAAATTGAGCTTAGAAAAAACCCTTGCCGAAATATGCCGTTTTATGATATTTTTTTTTTAATATGATTAACATAATGGCATAAATCAAAAAAATCGACGGTTGTTACTATTAAAACGAAATAATCTGAAATTAATAATTTAGTTCCAATAAATATTTTGTCATAAAACGCGTTATCTTCGAATTTACCTTTTTTTAATACAAACTCTAAAATAACTTTTACTAATTTTTTATACAGTAAGGCGATAATTATATCGAAATGTCTCTCATCATGAGCATCCTTCCTATTCATGTATCGGATCATAATTGAAATTAGCCTCTTTAGCACAACTTGAATCGCGTGATTTGAACGTAGCAACTCATGCCATCTCTCTCATTAACGCTATTTTGACGGGTTTGAGAAAGAGACCGGGTAAAGCTATCGAAAATATTGCGTTTTAGTACATTAACTCAATTTTTGACAATTTTGAGTTATGACGGTTTATTATTAAAGCTGCGATGTGTGTGTTGTTCTAACGATTCGTTTTCTCTATGTTCCTCCTGTCTCTTCAATTTCGCCTTCTCTAAACGTCGTTTTCTTTGTGTAGTTGTTTCTGTTTTCTTCATGTTATTCCCACGAGTTTAGGACAAATAACGGTCCATCCCCCCAGAGGTCCGTTGTAGAGGGATAAGGGCTACAATACAACAGGGTTCGCCCTGGTACCCTGAGGCGCAACGTTAGCGGCAAGACATGTTTATACACCCTCATACCATTCAGCCCTCGGCACGTGCTCACCTTGGCATTGGGTCCTCCATCGAATCAATCGTATATATATAATTAATATGGGACGAAAGCAAGAGACTCGTCAAGACGAATCAAACGAGACCAAACTCGACGGGGTTGCGTCGTTTAATTACGGAGTTCCTATGGCCACCTTCCAACTCCAACATCAGACCCTGGTTACCATATAGTATCAAAGTACTCGTCAAGACTAATCCAATGAGCCCAAACTCGATGGGGTTGCGTCGTTTAATTACGGAGTTCCTATGGCCACCTTCCGGCTCCATCATCAGACCCTGGTTACTATATAGTATCAAAGTACTCGTCAAGGCTAATCCAATGAGCCCAAACTCGATGGAGTTGCGTCGTTTAATTAAGGAGTTCCTATGGCCACCTTCCGGCTCCATCATCAGACCCTGGTTACCATATAGTATCAAAGTACTCGTCAAGACTAATCCAATGAGCTCAAACTCGATAGGGTTGCATCGTTTAATTACGGAGTTCCTATGGCCACCTTCCGGCTCCATCATCAGACCCTGGTTACCATACAGTATCAAAGTACTCTACAAGACGAATCTAATGAGCTCAAACTCGATAGGGTTGCATCATTTAATTACGGAGTTCCTATGGCCACCTTCCGGCTCCATCATCAGACCCCGGTTACCACATAGTATCAAAGTACTTGTCAAGACGAATCTAATGAGCTCAAACTCGATAGGGTTGCATCATTTAATTACGGAGTTCCTATGGCCACCTTCCAGCTCCATCATCAGATCAGCTCAATGTCACAATGACATTGCATTGTCATCCGATTTATACATGCATTCTAAATTTCAGCTCAATCGGAAACCGGGAAGTTGATCAAATTTAAGTTGCAAGATTTGATTACAGAACGACAGACAACGGGACAGGTGAAACTAAATAAAAGCTTGTAAAAAAGTGCGCGAAATTTAAAATTTATATGGCAAATCGTATAACTCTCGTCTCGCGCCTACGCTTTTAAAATTTGTCGCCTTTTTCTACTGATAAAGTTTGCTTGTCTGAGTATGATTTGGGTACCAATGTAGTACCTAAATTGTAAACAAGAAATGATAAGTAAGAGGCTTAGCCCATTGAATTTAACTTTATGTTTCAGGTCTTGCAACGGATTGAAAACATAAATTTGGTTCGTGTCCAAGGACGTTACCATAAGAAATGTTATACGGGCGTTATGTTACCCAAGCAAAATTTGAAAAGAGGTACTACTACTTAACTTTTATTATCTATGTAGAACTAGATAAAGAGAAATATTTAAGAAAAGGTACCTTATCTTTAATCCTTATTCTTATGACGTAAGCGCCATTAATTTACCTAACAAGTAGTGTCCGACCGAAATATGAATTTTTGCCGAAACCGAAACTTATGACATTGCACTTTCGGACGCGCTCGGTACAGCCGACGGGCGGCAATGACGCAGTCCGTCTCGCTCTAGTCGCTAGCTCAGTAAAGTGAAGTCACGCTTGAGCTTATTTCCGGAATGATGGTATTATGGGCCTGTATTTAATCCCCGACGCCAAAAGAGTGGTGTTATAATTGTTCATGTCTAGAAATAAAGGTCTAGAAATAACATTTTATTCAACGATTTTGACATGTCTACCCAAGTTTCGGTTTCGGTTTCGGCCGGTGTTACGTTACCCGTTTGGGAGCTGTTTATTGGTGTAATTCATATAGTACACATGCAGTTGCAAATATTAGATACTACAGGAATTGTTGTGGTGTGCATAGTGTCGTACATACTACTAGCACACTATTCACAGTATTCACACCACACGGGTAAACTAATAAAATTTTATAGTAAATTATGTACTGAGGCCTTTAAGTAAATGTCCCAGATCTCATGTAAAACATGTGATCTGAGGTATTCTTATGTATTGGCCAATGGTGTATACTAATTTTCTGCTCGACGCAGTCGGAAAGCGGCTTTGTTAGCGCAGCGTTCCGTAATATGCGGCCGAAGAGCAGAATTTAAACTTTTCACGGTGATAGCTCTCCACGCAACTATCGCGCATGTGCGTGACCCGACTTTATTCTAACAGTAAGCACGTCTTTCTAAGTTCCTAATTATTTAATAACTTTTATTATATTTTTAGGTCGTCCGGAATGCGACGATGTAACAACGGCTATGAACATTATATACGACTACATTGAAGAAAATGAAGATTCCCAATTTAGCATTAAAGAGTTGAGTGCATTGCTGACTGATTTTAAACCAGATGACCGAACAATTTTAAAAAAATTATGCGACAAATTCAAAGGCAAAATATACGTTGCCCATCCACCAGGCCAAAGTCCAATTGTAACTTTGAAAGATTCTGTTGATGACATTTTGATTGATAACTGGTATTTTCAAAAATCTAGCAATGAATCGGAAGAAAGGTTAAGAATCGTAAAAAAAGCAGCTGATATTATAAGAGAAGATATACGAACAAAAACTTACGACAAATCTAGTTATCCCAGTCCAAGCAGTTTCGTGAAAGCGGCTGAAAAAGACGTCCCAGAAAGCTTGTCCATATTTTTAAAAACTCTTATTGGCCCTAAAGCTACCGAACCCACTAAAAGAAAAATGATTGCAATTGCTCATGCGATTCTTCAAGTGTTGCGGCCTAAAAAATACATGTCATGTATTTTATTGGCACTCTCGATTACACTAAAAAAAAATTATGGTTCAAAAATTTTGATTAACATTTTGAACGCTCTCGGTTTTTGCGCTTCCTACAAAGAAACTAACGTATTTGAGGTTTCTGCGATCAATTATGATTATTCTCTGTACGACAAATCGGATTTTATCCAGTTTGTGTTTGATAATGCCGATGCAAACACTAATACAATTGATGGACATAACACGTTTCACGCAATGGGTGGAATACAGTGCATGACTCCCATTCCGAAAACAATGCTCGAGCAGCCCATATTAAGGGTGGAGAAAATGGCCAATGAAGAACTGTTAGGCAGTTTTGGGTACGTACCGTTGCAGCACTACAATAAAAATAAAAATGGGCTGAGAGAAGTTACTGTAAAAAACACAGTAGCAAACTGTAAAATGATTTTACCATCAAACGGCGATATGATGTGGCTATACGGTAAGCATAAAAACATACCAGATATTGGTGGATGGAACGGCTTCATGCAGCAATTGACAGAAAAAGAAGCGTTTGAAGTCACTCATATTAAAACGCTACCATTCGTTAATTCGCCACCATCTAATTATGATACCATTAATACGGTTTTAACTATGGCCTGCCAGAAAACTGCGGAAAATAACCAGAAGATCACGTTTGTTACTTTTGATCAGCCACTGTATGCCAAGTCTAGAGAAATAGTCGCTTCGGCTACTGACACGGAAGCATCGCTTCTCAAGAATGTTGTAATCAGAATAGGTGGTTTTCATCTTCTTATGTCATTTTTGGGAGGAATAGGCTACATAATGGCCGGGAGTGGCCTTAAAGAATTGTGGTCCACTATATACGCCCCTAACACAGTGAACCATATGTTAAGCGGCCACGCCTACTCCAGAGCCCTAAGAGCCAATATATTGACGCATTTAGTGCTTAGTGAATATATTTTCAAAGAGATACATATAGACGACCATGAAGCTTCGCAGTTGGAAGATATTTTTGACCATCTTAACTCTGGTACTACCGCCGAACACACGACGCAGGAAGCTATGGCTATCATAAAAAAAAAAGTTTTATGATGCTTTGAGCCAAATTGAACAGATAAGTCCAACAGCAAAACTTTGGATTCAATATTTTAAGATGGTATGTCTCGTAAAGAAATTTATTGAAGCAGAGCGTTCCGGGAATTGGCAATTACATTTAGAGACAGTCAAACAAATGCTTCCGATTTTCGTGGCATCCGGGCACTTTCACTATGCCAAAAGTCTACGTATATATTAATAGAATTATATTATATTATTGATGGTGGTCATCTCCTGCACAGAGTTGTATGGAATAAAGGGCAGACTTATGAAGAAATATGTATCACAATAAAGAACTACGTTAAGCGTTATTACGGAAACAGCAACGGAATAACTGTCGTTTTTGACGGGTATGACGAGCAAACATTACTCACTTGTACCAAAACAGCAGAGAGAATGAGGCGGTCAGGTCATAAAATGACTGCTGACGTAATATTCGAGCCAAAAATGCAAATTACAACTGCCCAGTCAGAATTCTTGTTAAGTAATAAGAACAAATCACGACTTATTGCGCTTTTGAGCCGATACTTAAAAGATGATGGTATAAATATCACTCAATGTGGAGCAGACGCCGATAGCCAAATTGTAATGGAAGCCTTAGCTCAGTCGTCAAGAAACGACTGTGTGATAATTGTGGGAGATGATGTTGATCTTTTAATTATATTAAGCGGTTTAAAAACTGATGAAGCTAATGTGTTCATAGCAAAGCCCGCGAAAGGAAAAACGGAAGCGAAAATATACAACGCAAATTGTATGAAATATAAAAATTTGGAGAGCCACGTCTTGTTGTTGCACGCATTTAGTGGATGTGACACAACCTCAGCTCTATATAATATTGGAAAGAAAAAAATATTTGAGGTTGTAAACAGAAATGAACAACTGAGAGATCATCTCTTAGCGTTTTATGATAAAAATGCTTCTCAGGATGCAATCGTTTTAGCAGGTGAGAGATTATTTTTGGCGTTATACGGTGGTGACTTTAAAGGAGATTTAAACGATTTGCGTTACCAAAAATTCACCCGAAGTCTCACTAAAAGTAAAATTAATTTAGCAAATTTGCCTCCTACCAAAGCAGCTGCAAAACAACATTCATTACGAGTTTACCACCAATTACAACAATGGATGGGAAATCTTCTGAACCCTAGAAAGTACGGCTGGGAAGAACGGAATAACGTTTTAACACCGGTTACTACCACAGTTAAGCCTGCACCTGACAACGTTTTAAAAATGCTTTTCTGTCGATGCAAGACTAACTGTGGGTCGCAATGTGGGTGTCGAAAATCTGGCCTTAAGTGTACGGATGTCTGCGAGAACTGTAAAGGTCAGTCTTGCAATAATGCCCAAACGTACATGATTGAGCCTGATGAGGTCGATGACCTTTCAGATAATCAAACAGACACCGATAATGCTACTATAGTACAGTCAAAAAGACGGCGTGTTTGATTCAAATGTGTTTTTTATTTAGTTTTGCTTTAGTTGATTAAATGATTGTTGATTAAATGTGTAATAAACCATAAAATACAAACCTATTACATCGTTTTATTAGACTTTTATCGGATAGAAATAGTGCGGCCATTTAGCTTGTCAGTAGAAAAAGGCAGGAAATTTAAAAAATGTAGTCGCGAAAGCTTCGTTCTCCAATACTAGTTTACAGATAATCTAGATGACCACACTTATAATAATCACACTATTGAATGATTTTTAATGCACAAGTCAAGGCACGATAATATTAGAAACTTGTAGACTGGGCACAAACAGTATCGTTTAAAACATTTAACATAATATATGTAATGTCAGGTGACAACCAAAACTCACTAACTACTACTAGAACCATGATGAACCTTATTTGTCCAATAATTATTTTCTCGTAGTTAGTGAGTTTTCGTTGTCACCTGACGATAATATAATAATATTTAATTAGCATTAGCATAAATTAAAACGAGTCATTCATGTATTTTACATCGAATAATGCTCGAAAGGTTTACTTTTCATGAGACATTTTTTGTGACGGCTAAGCGGCGTTGACCAAATCGCATAATACGTGAATGACCCGTTTTAATGTATGTTAATCTATATCTGAACCTCACGGGAGTTTCATATTAGTTTGTAACCGAAACATGTTTTTTTGCCGAAACCGAAACCGAAGGTTCGGCTTGGCTCCAATCTCGGCCGAAACCGAAACTTCTATAGACATGTACATGTTACAGTCGTTGAATAAAATGTTATTGAACCTTATCCTTTATTACTAGACATTTTTGAATAATTGTAACACCTCATTTTGCGTCGGGAATTAAATACAGGCCCCTAATAGGTTACAAGTTGTATAGGTGCCTACATTTTTAATCGTCAGTTCAAAAACTGCTTAATACCTATTTATTTTACTACTAATTTTTATTTAAGACGTTTCTACTTCCTTCCTACGAAATTCCTTCTGTAATTTGACGCACCGTCCTGTCTACATAGTACCCCACCTACGTTTATCCGATGCCCTGCGGCCGGCCGCGCATGTATGACGTCAGCGCCGCTCCGATTTATTTTAACAATAACCATTTCGAAAATTGTAAGAAATGCTTAGAGTATACATAGGGGATTTTTTTGGTATTGTGCCACAACTAATTATTGACAAGAGGTACATTAAAAAAAAATAATGTAGAATTAATGCGCCTGCACGTAAATCAGTTAAAACTGTAAAAAAAATAGTTAGCATTGAGTCACTGACGTAATTTTTTCTTTGGATGAGCATAATAATTGTTGGGTCATTATAGTAAAAAATCACCATTTGTTTAATTTCTGTTTGATTGTTATGAATTTTAAAAATAATTTTATTTTTTCTGACTATATCTACGATTATTCAGTGGTGACTTTTTAAAATATTGTCTTAAATATTCAGTTAGGCCCCTCGGATAATAAATCCCTACTGTAGGATTTATTGTTTCTTTTTATTAAACTATTAAATCTTAATATTGATTTTATGAAAAAACCTCCACACATTTATCAGGGATAATTAGATTCATATATTCACAAAACGATGTTTTATCATATTCCTGAAATAAATATACTGTAGGATTTAATGTAATTTTCTCGAACAAGTTAAAGTTTAGCTCCCGGACTAGCTTCTCTTTCCTGGGCTTTCTCCTTGACTGCTTGGTACGACACTAAGTGCACCTTTTCTTTTATTTGGCCCTCCTTGCTCTTCCTCTCTGTCTCCTCCCCTCAACTTTTCCTTCTATTATAATCTTTAGATACTCGTCGTGTCGTAACGTAACAAGTGTCCAATCATTCTCCCTCTTCTGTTTTCTATTGTTTTTAAAATACACCTGCTCTCTTTCCATATTTAGCATCTCCTCGTTTGACCTCTTCTCTGTCCAGCTTACTCTTTCCATTCTTCGCCAACACCACATCTCGAATGCCTCTAGTCTATCTCTATCTTTCTGAGTCATAGTCCACGTTTCGCTTCCGTATAGCGCAATGTCGACTACTATTAGAGTTTTTTAATTCCACGCTAATCGGGAGTCCCTAAAAGTGAAAAAACTTTAATACGAGATAAAGCTACTGTAAACTGTCCTACTGTTTTTCAACTAAGAACTATGTTTCCACTCATGCCCTCGCACCTAGTAATTACATCGCTAAGTACCAATCCAATTTAATTAGTATCAATACCCTTTGATTAGAGTTAAACTCGAACTAATAGACCATTCAATACAGCTACGGGGATTGCCAAGAAATTCCTCAGTTAGCTATTTTACTATTCAACATTTACGTAGATATTCTAGACATTCAAATAATCTGCGAATTATAGTCTAGATGAAAATGCGTTAAAATGTTCCAAGCAATGTCAAATGTAACAAAAATTGTCATGAAATATTATAAGATAAGTTACTTACCTAATTTAAGTGGCGATAAATTAAAACACGATTGAAGGGAGTTTCAATCGACACGAGTTGCGATTTTCCATTTCGCACTGATATCGTAAGACGTTTTTCAGTACATATGGCACTCTGACATAAAATGAACCACTTCGGCTAGTCAAAAAAAATTTTTGCACGTGTAAGGAACGATTTTTTCATAACAAGTGCGTCAAAAAGATAAAGCGTGCGCAAAGTTCGTTTTTGCGCACTAGTTAGGAAACCCTTTTTTATAATGGCTTGAGTCCATCATAACTGCGGCCAAGACCAACTGAGATGGGCTGTAGCATCCTTTATAATCACCAAATAAAAAAAAACCGACTATAACTGTTTTTTTCAAGATTCCCATCATCAGACCCCAACTTGATGCCAACGGGACCATCTCAGGGTTCTACCCGTTTGATTAAAAAAAAATCGGTGCACGATTCTCTGAGATAACGAGTAACATACCTACTGCAAAAAAAAAACAGTCGACTTGAGAACCTCCTTGTTTAAAGTCACTTACGGTCTCTTCTCATACGACGGCGATCGCCAACCCGCCACTGAGAGTGGCGATTACGGTAATAATACTAGTAACCTTTCTGGAGGTAGCCCAAGTCCAGTAGTGGACGTCTATCGGTTGCTAATGAGAATACGTCGGACTCCAGCGGGCATTTTCGTGACATGTAAGTAGGTATAAGGTTTGCAAATCAATCAATTCACTTTCGAGTATTTTGTACGTAGTATTTGGTACCGCGGCTATTTATAATGTAAAATTCCAAATATCATGAATGAGAATTATCTACAGCTTGTGTATTGCCACAGAATATATAAAGTACAGAAGCTTCACTGCTTTGATGTTCACAAATGCCGGCTTTTTATGTACCTACACAATTATTATTACCAAACAAAACGGCGCGCGAGGCGACGCGAGCAGCTGAAATGGGCCGTATTGCGTGGCGGAAAGGTCGCTTATAAGCCGCACGCCGTCGAAAACAGGGTTGTCAATTATTGAAAACTAATAAAATAACGAACGGCGCTATGAGGCGTCTGACAAATACATTACTGCAATGATATCTACGGCGTTAATAGCATTCGTCTTGATAGCTAATTCAACAATTTAGTTCATGCGTGATTATAGAATTTACCTACCTACGCATTTCATACAAATATTTGTCTCAACTCGGTCGGCACCTTCTTTGTGCTTCGGCCGCGCGTGCCCGGGCGGCATTGTTTAAGGTGTGAGTGAAACAGCAACACGACTTCGCTAACTTTAGGTGAATATCCATCCGAATAATCCTGTTAATACACGAACATTCTAAAAATATCTGTAGACAGTATGTGAGCTGTGCAGAAATTAATATATCTGCTTAATGCATTTAAAAATAAAGAATTACGTTAGGTACCTACGCATTCATTACAAAAGCAGCATAAATAAGTAATGGTTTAATCACAATCGTAAGGCAGACGTAACACGGCATTTTCTCTTATATGTACCAGTGTACCTATTTGATATTATGGTAATAAAGTCAGACAACCAAATAATATGTTAGGACAAAAGGCGCGATATTCAATAATAGTATTGAGAGAACGAAGTTTTTTACATTATTTAAATGTGCCGCTTTTTTTACTGACAAATTTATCCGAAAATAAGCCGTTTTGTTTTGACTTGACTTGAGTTTCTGAGATTTCAATTTACTACGAATGTACGGCTGTGCGAAAAACGCGTCATGATAATTAACATTATTATTATTGCAACATGCTGCTATGTAGTATATTTTCGGCATTTTCATTTAAGATGCACATGTATAAAATAATCCTAATATTTGCAAGCGATATATTTCGCGATACGTGACGAGCCAGCGTTGTAAATTTAAACGTGCGTTCCGAGACAGCGCGCGCCAACCATTGAATAGACCACGGAGACGGGGCGCTCTGCATGTAGGTACTTGTAGCCGCGCGACGGAATCGCGGAGTGACACCCCCTTGGTATTGCCGAGTGTCACCAAACGATGTTTAGTACAAAATTAAGTTTCACAATAAAAAAGATACGCTCCCATAAAAAAGATTGATTCTTTTTTAAACACATTGTTTTATATGCGACCGTGCATTTAAATACTAGAGCGGTAATAAATTCTACGCAAGTTGGGAAACTTGCTCTAATAAAACATGTTACTTAAAAGGTCATATGCGCCATATAGATATTCGGTACTTAAGACTCTTTTGATCAGTGCAACGGTGCCATATCGTTCCGATCTATTTGGAGTTGTTTTAGTGATATATCACGGCGAAGATACGACTAACTCAACAGTTAGTATTAATTAGAGAAAATCTAGTGTATTTTACGATGTGGTTGTATTAGTGAAAGGGCCTGGGTTCGATTTTGAACAAGGGCATACTTTTTTTGGTGCAGTACGAGTATTTATGTATTTTGAGTTATATGATAGTAGCGCAACAAATTTACTTCAGTAAACGTAGGAACTACTTACATGTTCATTCGAGAAATTCCTACAAATGTCAACTTGATAGCATGTACGGTAAGATCAATAATAATTAAGGCCCATACATTTCAGGGTGCTTAGACAAGTTACCAATCGCTAACGCTTAATCGTCAATCGTAAACAAAAGGCAGCTAACTGTCTTTGTCGCACTAATTTGAAAAAGTGACAGAGAGGGAAAACTACGATACGCTACTTGTCGTTAGCGATTGGCAACTTGGCTAAGCATCCAAGGTGCCTTTACTTGCCGAATAAACTCTAGTTTCATTAAAAATAAATATTACCTTTCAGCCTGTTTCACAATACTTGGACAAACGTATCCATGAGATAAAATTTATCACTTTATTTTTCCTCTGGCATTCAAAAGAAAAGAACAGCTAACATTATATCGAGGATTGCCCGGTGAAATCCGATAAGTAGAGATAACTACCTATTCGCTGGTGGTAGGACCTCATGCAGGGTCCACCCAGATAACTACCACCATCTTACCCGTTAACCTGCGACTAAATAGCAGTGTTTGCACTGCTGTGTTTCGGTTTGGGGGTAAGATAGCTGGTGTAATTACTGGAATAGATAGGGGCGATCCATCTAAGTCCTCAGGGTAGGCAGTGCATAGGCGATTTTTTGATCACTATGTCTATGTGCCTCAGTTCCTGCTTTCCATCAGGTGGGCTGAGAGTTCAGTTGTCTACCTTCGTCATAATTTTAAAAAATCATTAAAATGACAATCTCACATAAGTATCACAATAATAATATAGTTCGTTCGTTTGCTTGACTTATCGGTTTTCACCAGGCAACCCTCGATATCTGACAGATATTCTTATTCAGGGACGAGGAAACAGGAATTTAGTCTCCCTTATTTCACTTCTCAACTTCAAAGTCTATATACTTTGTCGAAAACGTGACGGCTATGATAGCTAAGTACCATAGAAAAATATTGAAAGTGCGAGAATTCTCTATAAATACAAACACCCAGTTATAAAATAAAGATACCCCAAAAATTGTATTCGTAACTTTCTTAGATTTACGCGAAGAACGGCGTCACATTTCCGACATTCTCGTGGAATGCACCTTCTACAGATTGCATTTCTTTAAGCTAATTTTAGCAACCAATTTGAACAGCTTGTAAAAAAATCACAACACCGCTTTAACGTCTGCTAGGTTTCATATTTTTTCGTCATAAAACCACTAGTTTAGTACATACAAAGCGATGCTTCCTATAAAACACAATGGTAATGGCAAACTAACAAACGCGTGAAACAGCCCGTCAACATTAGGTGCCCATAAATATCTGGTGAAACTGTGGTCGCGGTCACACCCTATTGTAAAAACCTTTCGTTTCGAAACTTTCTACGAGAGTGTGGACGGCTTAAGGTATGAGCTCGAAGCGAATTCTGTTAGGGCTATTTAAATATCTGAATGCACAATACCCCTAGAATCATTGGCCTTTGGGGCGGAAAGGTTCTTCAGTGGTTCTTGGTACCGGAAGGCGCAGCGGTAGGCCCCCCACAAGGTGAACTGATGACCTGATGAAGGTCGCAGGAGTCCGCTGGATGCGGGTGGCGCAGGATCGGTCATTGTGGCATTCTTTAGGGGAAACCTTTATTCAGCTGTGGACGTCGTTCGGCTGATCTGATGATGATCATGATATTTAAACAAGACAATCGATAGTTTATTATTTTACGTTGGATATCAAAAACAATCATCATTTACGAGGAAATTGAAGGCATGGTTGATTTCACAAATTAAAGCAATAAAAAAAGAAGATATATTATCTTCTCGTTTTTGTATGCTATTGTAGAAAGAGTTCGTAGCTGTAAATTATGAAGTGAAGGACGTAAGGATAGAACTTTTCAAGTATTTTTTTTCTTTTTTTTTTTTTTTTTTTTTTTTTCCTAGCCTATACTGGTGTCCCACTGCTGGGCAAAGGCCTCTCCCCTGGATCTCCATGACTCCCGATTTTGTGCTTCCTCCGGCCAGTTGTCTAGGAACGAGTCCATATCGTCCCGCCATCTCCGTCTGGGCCTGCCACGTCCGCGTCGCTGTACCGGCACCCACTTTGTGGCTATGCTAGCCCACCTATCAGGATGCATGCGGTAGACGTGGCCAGCCCAGTCCCACTTGAGCCTAGCGGTTTTTTTGCCGACGTCAACAACTCGCGTTTTGGAGCGCAGTGTGGTGTTCCGGATGCGGTCAGTCCTTTTAACACCTAGAATGCTACGCTCCATAGCGCGCTGGCAAATCTTCAGTTTGGACTTCTGACTCTCGGTAAGCGACCAAACCTGGGCACCATAGGTTAGGACAGGCAGAATACACATATCCACGAGTTTTCGCTTGAGTGACAGTGGAAGGTTACCCTTCATCAGCTCTTTCATGGACCAGTAGCTCTTCCAGGCGTTATTAACACGGCGTTCGACTTCTTTGTCTTGCCTGTTGCTGAAAGAGACTATCTGGCCCAAGTAAATGTACTCGTTGACATAGTGTATTATCTGCCCGTCTACCTCAACCCTATGTTTCGTACCGCTAGTCATTACTTGGGTTTTCGCTCGATTCATCTGAAGTCCAACCTGAAGACTTGCGTTGCTCAGCTCTTGGAGCATTTCTTGCAGTTCTGTAGCAGAGGAGGCAAAGAGGACAATATCGTCGGCAAATCGAAGATTTGACAGCCTTCTATCACCAACAAACATCCCCCTTGCCTTCCAAGAAACCGCCAGGCTCTTGAACACTTCTTCCAGGGTACTGGTAAATAATTTTGGAGACAGCGGGTCACCCTGTTTGACCCCTCGCTGTATAGGGAAAGCAGGACCGGAATGTTGAAGGACCGGAATTTTTTTTCTAAAATTGTGATTTTCTTCTATTGTACCAGCCTAGCTATTAACTTGTTTTTACCATATCCATGACAAATATCACATTATTATAACCTTCAAAACGTCTAATTATATGATGATGTGCAGCTTTAAACCGCTTCAATTTTTCGACAATAAAATTTCCATACCGTGCGTGGTCTTGATAATTTCGAGTAACTGTGAAGTATTTACGCTTCCGTAGAAAAATCAAAGTCAGTTTCAATGAAATAGGTTAAACTTGGCATGCAAGATTTTTAACAAGGTAAGTAAGTAAGTTAAATAAAAGCTGGGCAGACACTGTAGGGTCATACTTTAAAAAAATGCCTTTGGTCGTGCCTAATTTTTATGAAAATAAATTAGTAGCTGCAATTAGACCGCTGACGTACGCCCTAACGCCCTAATTCGTGTATTGAAATATAATTCTTTGAGAAAAAGGTCACTAAGTACCTAGCTCTCGAAGCAAAACTCGTATCTCAATGTTCATGTAATAGTGACATACGAGGTTGCCAAGAATAGTGACAGTTTTTACAGTGAGTTTTGCTTGCCAGCCGACGATAGGTATGTAGTAAAGTGTCCAGCTATTTTCGCAACCAGCTTCACCTACTTTCGCTTGCATCTCTAACTTGCACTAACCACCCATTATGACGACCTGCGGTCTACCGTACGTTTGTGCAAAATAAAAGGTCAAATGTAAGGAAATTTCGCAATAAACTCTACTCTGATTCATTATCACCACATTTTGACATAGATTATGCAATCTGCAACTCTTAATATTGTGCGTGTAAGATTCGTTTTCGTGTTCAGTCAAGGGCATAAATATGTATACACATGTTTATCTTATGCCGTAAAAATAAGGTGCAAAACTGTATACATATTTTTGAATAGTTGGTGTGAACTGGGGCGATATTAATTTGACACTATGTATTTTAAAATGACAAACATATAGGTACCTTATATTTTTAAAATTGAATTCATAATTATCTTAGTTCCGTCATCCGCCTCTAATTGAAGTATCCGAGGAAAGTCTAGTCAATTCAAAATATTCAAATTACAGAAGGAAAAAACACCTTACTTTTAACAGAATAAGTTGTGAATTTCCTTGATTTTTTTAAGCTTTGGACATGTTTTTTCCGTGTACCCTTCAATTGTTGATCCGTGAGCCCGAAAAACATGAAAATGAAAAAAATACTATTACTTTAATTTAAAACTATTTTGAACATTGGCCCAGCCGTTTTCGATTAACTACAAAATCCTACACTGAGCATGGCCCGACATGCTCTTGGCCGGTTTTACGTTTCGGTGCTCAGCGATAAGTTTCCTCCTCATAATTTGATATCTCGAATAATGAATGAGTACTTAGAATACGCATACTCATCATGAAGATCAAATACGTCCAAAGGAGTTCCGCAAAGCTACGGGGGGTAAAAAACTTAGTGAACTTCACTTTAAAATATAGTTTTCTAAACTAAGTGAAGATTGACGATATAAATGTCCTTCAACGCCATGTATCACATTTATTATCAATCGTATTTCTATAGCATTTTAATTAGATTGTTCTACGTGATTGACTGTTAATAAATGCTGTCGGAAAAACCTTCGGTTGTTCGACAATGCGTATATTAAGTTAATTATTGAGATATTGATTGCTGTCACGGTTTAACAAGGAACTTTAAAGGGTTAATAAGATCACTTGTGTAAGTAATTAAAACCTTTTAATGTAATGGGCATATATTTATAAATGTTAATATCATGTTATTAAATTAGCTCATTCGAAAAAAAAACTATGAGCTAATATTGACTAGAACAAGTTTTTTTGTAACTATATATGTACTTTTGTATTTTTACCTGTGTTTTCAATTAAGATAAACTATAAGATTTCTGTAAGTTATTCGATTTGCATTTCTTTTACGTTAAATCTTAACATTAAGTTTATTTTTATATATCAAGCACATATTGCATATTTGCTATTTTTATCAAGAATTTTTTTTATGATATTGACGAAATATATGTAAATGGTTAGGTAATAAAATAATTGCCCCATTAGTTTTCCTGGTAAAGTCTTACAATACCTTATAAAACATTATGCTAAGAGGTAATTCCCAAATCATCAAAATAACGCCACTAACAAATCAAAACAAGTCTAAGAAAAACAACTCTAAAAAACTCATAACGCACATATTTAGTCTCGCGTCATTAGAAATATCAGTCTGACATTTTTAACCACAAACTAATTAACTCAAATTGAAACTCAAAATTAATTGGCGTCAATATAACATTGCGTTATAATGATCTAAAGAAGCACCAAGGTCTTGGATACAAAATTACATTTGCGTTCGATAAAAAGTGAAAAGACACAATTTCTTGACCCCAGCGCCTCACCATCTTTCGAAAACGGCAAATGTAAGTTTGTGATTCTATATATACATAATTTGATTAGGAAATACGTACGTATAATCAATCATGCGTGTGATATATTTGACGTATGTGAGGGATCACAAACACATATGATATTTATTGCATTTGATTACGGGGGGTCACGGATCCGACTCCGGATTAAAAAAAATGATACACATGAATATTAAGCATTCGTCTAGCGGATTTTATAAATGTCTATCAACAGTTTGAAATAAAGGATAACGTTTTAACAAGATGGATCGATTCATTTCGGTCAGACCAAGGTTGTTGATATTAAAAGTAGATATGCTAGTAGCGTAGCGTCTGATCGAGATTGAGTTTGTTGTTGTTTTTGCTATCAGCTGTGTCTTTTTAAACAAAATATCAAAACATTGTCGTCATTCAAGCTTCAAGCACTACACTTGATTTTGAATTAAGATAACGCAATAGTTGGATGATTTTTATTGATGAAAATCTAGAAAACGAGAAGTAAGCGTATGTTTTGAACAAAACAGGATGTTTGGCATTAGGCATAGATTTTATTTGCGAACCGTATCGCTAAATATCAATTCCCTTTCTTAAAGGACCCATATGTATCTAGTATACTATAGTACCTACAATAAGCCTTAATTGAACGTACTGTGGGACTAGGTCCCTTTTTGTAAGATTGTGGTATTTATCTATTTATTTTTTAAACTACTCTACTTAGACCCCTCTAACAGATGGCTTACGACAAACTACGGGCGATGTCTTGCCTCCCAGTTACACTTACTATATTATACTTATATGGATTTGCAAGTCCAACAGAGTCAGACTCAGTCCTACCGCGGACTTCGAAAGTCGTACATTTCGATCTGTCTTTGTCACTCCGATGATGTCTTCTTTAGAGTGACAGAGGTTGGTGTTTTGATGTTTGCGCCCTTAAGGTGCGTTTAAACCAAAAGAGCATTCGCTGTTCTAGCGCCCGTTCTACGAAATCAACCAATCATGTTTTGTGTACCGATCGAATTTCGTAGAGTGGGAGGTTAGAACAGCGAATTTACTCTCTTTTACTCTTAACGCACCTTTAAACTTAGACATGCTGATCGTCGAATTCGTAATGCTCTTCTATGCGATAGGCTAGAGTTTAGCCGTGGGCCGTAGACAGAAGAGTCCCCAAGCGAAACCGAGTGGTCAGGTTACCTCGTAGGATACGCTTACGAGCAAAATAATTTTGATCATATAATGTCAAAGAGGCATACCGTTACTTCTAGAGTTGACTTCGAGATATAGGCGTCTAACGTCTACTGGACACGGTATGTAGTTGCTTGCCTCCTGGCCTACTACCGGGACCTTCGAAAATCGAAAATTTCGAGGGTTTTTCTCTGTCACTGCAATGAAGGCATCATTAGAGTAAAAATAGTAAGATAGACAAATCCTCGACATTTTCGGATTTCAAAGTTCGCGGTTGGACCGCAAGCACGTTTGCCACCGTCGGTATAGTGGTTATAAAATAAAAAACAAATTTCATAAGTGTACTGAGATCGCGAAACGTCTGGTTGATGTAACTAAACACCGAAGAGCTGGCGGCTTCCTCGCACAACGCATCAGTATTGCGATACAGCGAGGAAATGCCGCCAGCATCCTCGGTAGAATGCCACAAGAACCAATCTTAGATATAGGTTAGTTTAAGTAGATTAGTTAGATTTAATCTACGTAGCTACATAATTGTAGTACATAGATATATCTTTAAAAAAAAAGTGTATTTGAAAGTATTTTACATACATCAACGTCATCAACTACGCAACTAAACAAATATGTATCTATGTGGATTTGAAAGTAGAGATTGTAGATTCGATGTAGCTGTAGAACTACATAACTAATAACATGTGATATCCGCACAAACGCGGAACACAAAGCAAGATTCTTAAAATCTTCTGTCGTCGCAGACCTACTACCGCGAATTTCGAGGATTTGCGGTGCATTGCTATGCCGACCCTCTAAAAACTTTTAGCTCCGTTTTTGAAGATCTACACACTGACAAACATAAGGATTTTTCGATATCCCAAAGATCCCGAAGAATGCCCTCAGCCCTGAAGCATTCTTGGGACGAAATTTCTCTTATACCGCATGGTACGGGACCCTTTACCCACTAGGGTGTCAGTTTGAATTTATAATTCCTTATACATCATTCCAAATTATGTCTGTCATTAATTGTCCTAGACCTATACAAGTAGTCATATAATATATCCTAGAAAACACGCTCAGTATACGAATAATTATGTTCCGAATTATCGTCAGCATAAAATTTATATTTTAACAATAACCGGGGCTTAATCGCGTAAACATACGTTTAATATTATCCTTTGTTGTTGAATAAAGAATAAAGAATATTATCCTGACATGAATGAACCACGGGTGTAACGTAATGCCCAAAACGTCAAGATAATATTAAACGTCAGTTAACGCGATTAAGTACGTTGTCGTTAAAATATGAGTGGTAAAGTTTAAATCAAAATATCATAAGCTTCACCCAATTCAAATTCAACACTGCAGATTATAATGTAATTTATTTATTTACGAATTCAAGACGCTCAGTAACAGACAGCTCTTATAATGACATTGCGAAAACTTTTATGAATATAATAAAGTTATAGCTTAAGACAAAATATCATTTGAATACTTAAAGGCGAAAATCTATTTTCTTCTCTAACCTCACATTCCACCAATACAATACCACTCTAGCTAGGTACTACTTAAAATTATATCCATCTTTTAACTAGAATAAAATGAATTCATTAAAATGTTCTTAATTAAATATTGTTTTCAGCGATAGAAGCGTGAAATCAATTTTATATTAGAAATGCAGTAACTATGGTTCGTACTTATCGTAAATACTTATCTATATTTACCCACTCCTTAATCTTCAAATATCTGATTTCAAAAATAAATTTAATAGAAAAAAACATCTCTGATATAGTTGTAAGGTTCAAAACCAATGCATTAAATGTCAATATAAAGCTTGAAATACCTATTTTCATACTTATGCATGTGTAACCCTTGATTTTAAAACAATAGGGATGTCCTGATAAGTGCAATCTCAGATATCGATGCAGATACGACCAGCGTGTACCAATCGTGTAATAAAGATAAGATAATCGATAAAAGGATTTACTGACCGGTGTCAATTTAAAGGTGTTGTAAATTCAGTGATAACATGAAACAAATTTTTATCAATTCTTTACTCACTTACAATGTGCTTTCTTAACTGTAGTTCATACGTGTTTATTTACTTAATAACTATAATATTTTTATTTTTGTTAAATTTTATTTCTGTAGTTTTCACAAACATTAGTACTTATATGATTAAAAATAGCACTTACCTTAAATACAGAAGGGTCAGCTGCTAAGACGATTATCCCTGGATTTTCAATTTATTTAAAAAACCGGTGTCCACTCAGCTACAAGATTCGTTCTCCATATTTACACAAAACACACACAAAAAATCACAATAATCAGTTCATAAAAAATAAACGTCAATAAAAAATACTGGCAGTTTTCGCGAGCCGTTTGAAAAAGAAAAAAGTTGCGAATTCGTAAATCGAACGCGTGCGCCTGCGCGTGAGTTTCCTCGCCGCACTCGGATGTGGTCCGTGTGTGACTGTAAACCCATCTCGCACTTCACGAAGAAGATACGCCGTGCGTCTCGCTCGCGCCCGGGCTCGGCTTGTATCGTTGCGCCGTTCACTCTTATTATCAGAGGTTAAGCTCTGCTCATCTGTCAGTTGGCACGAGGCGACCGGGTGGGAAGGTCGCGTCCGATAGTCCCGTTACTTTCTCTACCATAATGCACGTCTATGACGTTTGGCGTCCGTTATATTTTCATGCACCAAACTAATTCTGAGTTTTGTCATTAAATAACAAGATTAATCACATTTCTAATTAGGTCACAAAATATCGACATTTATAAATGAAACGCATAAATAATAACAAAAAAATATGTAGGTCAAAGTTTAAATGAATATCAACCGATCGTAAATTCGCATTTATGATCTACATAACCGCTCCAAATTTCGTCCGGTCGTCAGCCAATCCGGCGGTCGCGAAATGACAAGCACGCTAGATCATT
>JALPQI010010133.1:0-44652 GCA_025490895.1 Thaumatotibia leucotreta | reverse complement strand
GGGATCTCAAAGAAATCGTATTGAAAAATGTTAAATTTGGTGATTATGAATATTATAATCGTAAACATGTATACACATTATTCCTAAGCACTAAAACGTGCTGCTATAATCTAGCTTTATAAGGTTGATTTTTTATTCACCTGTCAAACTTTAGAGGGTTAATTCTGAGGTCATATTGATAAACTTTTAATATGGGACCGACATCCGATTCGTACATGGGTTCGTCTTCAAACCATATTGAGTTGATAGAACAATCCCTGGGGTAGGCGAAACAGGGGGCAATTACAAAAAGATCCCAATGGGTCGAAGTGTATCCGCAAGAGCATCACCAATAAGACAAGATAATGACTTTTGGAGCATGATCATCATCATCAGCCTATGATAGTCCACTGCTAGACGTAGGCCTCTCCTATTAACTATGCGTATAAATGCATTAGGAGTCCACTGGATGCGGGTGGCGCAGGACCGGTCATTGTGGCAATCTTTGGGGGAGGCCTATGTTCAGCAGTGGACGTCTTTCGGCTGATATGATGATGATGATGATGACGATAAATGCATTAGGAGGAAATACCCATAATTGCCACGCTGGGCAAGCGGATTGGCGATCGCAGTAATGTGTACACTATGATGACGCTGCTGCCCATCATCAATCTTTTATCAAATAATGGTCAGTGACACTTCAATCCCTTAATCGACTCTTACGACACCCGCAGGAGGAGTTGGGGTGGCGACAAAATGTATTCTTATTGCCGTGACCACACGAGAAGTGAAAAAATTTGACCTCTACCTATAAAATTTTACCTTGTACCTTCAGGAAAGATGGACCTTATTAAAGGTGATGATGCCTCAACCTTGACGGGTCATTTAGAGAAGAAGTGAAGCACGAACCGAATCTGTGTCACCTAGTTACCTTAACCGCAGTATTGGTTTGACCTTAAACTTACCCTTAAATCGAACCTTGATAAATATTAAGGCCTTATCACACTTCCGGTTTACAAGCGATTTGAAAGCGAAGCGTATATTTTATGCCTTGTTTACTCAATTGTGAAATACAGTATTAATCATAATACTTTTATAAGTTCTCATGGAAACATTCTCAATGAGAACTTACTCTTAAATTTTCATGAAAATTCTCGGAAATTTCCGAGTATATTCCGGCAATTTTGAAAATGTTCTGCAACTTATTATCTATAAATATTGCTACTCTACCTCCGTAGATTCGTATTATATTCCCATATAGGTACCTTCTATTATTCCATAGCAATACGAGTTTTTGAATTATTCATGCGTATAAATACTATATCTTTGGATTTGTGTAAAATGATACCTATTTTAGTAACGCCATTTATGTAATTACTTTTAGCCTTGATCTTGGCAGCGCCATTGCCTTTCTAGTTCAATAACATGATGATCGACGATGATGACTCAATTCGATACCTGTCGTTTGCAACGAAACCATTGATTGTGGCGTTTCGATCCCTTTAAACGTTTCAAATCGGAAGTGGCTTGGCATTTACAGCGCTCGCCATCCTGGCGGGAAAACAAATAAATTATGGAATTGGATGGCGGTAAAGAAACGCAACACTATCACATTTGAGCTCGTCAGATTCATCTTAATTAGTACTAGATGTAATGACAATGAAAGTACAGTCAGTGATAAGCTTAAACTTCATATCAAACATGTAAGTTTCGACAAAAATAAAACTTGGAAGCTGCAAACAATAATATTTTTTTCCTAACTAGTGCGGAAAAGTAACCTTTGCGTAAATTTCTCTTTTTAAGGCACGTGTTATGAAAAAAGTCGTTCGATACACGTGTAAAAACTTATTTTTAACTCGGGTGATTATCGCCCTCGTTTCACTCGGGCTCCGACTTTCCCCCTCGTCGAAATTTTTTTTTTGTACTTGCATCGAAATGTACTATAATGACCTCTTAAAACCAGTCCAGAAATTTCGTTCACAAGTGTCATCCCTTCTTCAATACATCCCGCTAGTGAATAAATCCTATTTAATAAATAAATACTTAAACCGCTATTTAAAAATAGTTGTGATTGGTCCATCTATTTCCATTGGCTATATTTTATTAGCAGGTGTCAAATATATTGCGCCGACACATGCGCGGTGTTAAGAATAGCGTTATGTCCTACTTAGGGTGCGGCTATACTGACGCGAAGCGGAGTTGTGCAAAATTGACCAATTACATCCTTCAAATTCAAAATTGGAAACACTGTGATGCAGTTTCTCCCACAGCTCCGCATCAGCAATCAGTGAAGCGGCACCCTTAAGTATATATATCATTGTTATGTCCTGCCCATTTCAGCTCAATTGCACAATTGTTTTTTTGGTCATTTTTGAACTTGTGTTAGATGCCCATGTTAATGTATCGCGATCATAATCATATTCAATTGTTTCCGGAAACCAATTTCTAGTAATGCCCGTATTTTAGCTATGTCCTGCCATCGGATCAGTCATCAAGTGTCATTAATAATGATGATCGCATTCATATGTATAATGATCATTAATGATTGTATTACTCTACAACATCCGTATAATGTTCCTAATTATAAATAGCCGTTTATTATAAGCGTTTTATAATAATTTGAGGTTCAAGGTAGGCAAAACAAAAAATACACAGGCAAAAAATTCGCAAACATCATCGATCAGGATGTAACAAAAATAGTGGTGATACGATTAAAAATACACCCAGGTGGCTTATGATAGTCCCGTTTTATCTTTTTATCGTGCTACGCATCATTTTCGCTCTTACATACTTATTAGAACCTGACGGCAACAACGACAAACGAAACACGGTACCATCATAAGCCTACTATATCGTAATTTGATTAGAGAATAGTAGGAGAAAAGTAAGGTTTTGATTAGAAATGGCCGTTGGGGCGGAAAGGTTCTCGAGTGGCGGCCACGTACCGGAAGGCGCAGCGTGGGTAGACGTAGGCCCCTCTCAAGGTGGACTGATGACCTGGTGAAGGTCGCAAGAGTCCGCTGGATGCGGGCAGGACCGGCCATCGTGGGAATATATATACGGGAGGGCTATATTAAGCAGTGGACGTAGACGAAGCTTAGCGAAAACATATTTTAATTTTGTTTTGAAGGTTTGTCTCCTTACGTTCGTCCATACAAAGAAACTTCTCCTTTCTCTTCTAAGTAGGTAAGTGGAATACCTTATTCAAAATACCCTTAAACAGATCATAACGTAGAGGCACTGTTCGCCAATATAAATAATAATAAATAAATAACTTGGGACTCTTACACAAATCGACCTAGTCCAATAGTAAGCTCAATTTTATTAAGGCTTGTGATGTGGGTATACCAAGCGACGATATACATAATACATAGATACGTTTAGATACATAAATACATACACACAGCCACGACCGAGGAACAAATATTTGTGATAAATAAATACACATACATATATTGCCCTCGCCGGGATTCGAACTCGGAACCTCCAGCTTCGTAAGCAGGGTCACTACCAACTAGGCTACGGAAGCTGACGAATGTCTGACATGATTATATTACATAAAACATAATGTTTTGATGGATAATGCTATGCAAATTCTGCCGTGAGAAGATGTTTGCGAAGCATTCTTTTAAATACAAGTTTGCTCGGAGCTTTTCGTACAGCTTCAAAAAGCATATTGCAAAAACGGGTGGCCTGAACGGCAAAAGAATTGGGCATGAACTTATCATACTTATATACTTACGGTGAGATCCATTATCACACATAACTTAATTTCTAATTATTCTATTTTCTGAGCAACTTAATTAGAATAATAACATTGTGATACTTAATTGTTATTGTGATACGAGTGATAAAAAGTTAATAGTCCAATCCGATCTGTAGTTAACGTACATTTTCAATAAATGTTTTCGATTTTAAAAGTGTTTATCACGCAATGTCACAACATTTTATACTCAGTGCTTCAGCCACGGGGAATATAAAATAACAATTTAAAAACCGTTATACAGTGTGCTAACATCACGCAACCTTTCATTGAAACTGACTGCGACCATATATAGCATGGACGTCTAACGCCAGCTTAAAAATGCCCCCAAAACCAATTGTTCAATTGTGCCAAGATGGGCAGGACATAGCGCTTTTCTTAATACCGCGCATATATTATTTCGGCGCAACATCTTTGACATATGTTTATAGAATATAGCCAATCAAAACTTTGATGGACCAATCACAACTATTTTTAAATGGCGGTTTAAGTTTGTTTAGGTTTATTTTGACATGCATTACTGTGATGCATTGAAGAGGGGGTGGCACTTGACAACTAAAATTCAGGACCGTTTTTGAAAGGTAATTTAAATATGGCGTAAGGCTTCCATGTTTTATTTATTCGTAGGAAACTGAGGATTGAGATTCAGATTTTTAGCCAGACCGTGAACATTATTTGATTAAAAATTATAATTTTAAAAGTAATTAGCGATTGACAATGACAATCCGCAGCAACTCGCAGCGTTTCACAACTAAGCAGGACAAGTGGTACATTGATCTTTCGAAGGAAATAAAATTAAATGCGCAATTAAATATTGTCAACTCTTAATACTTGAAAACGATTGCCAGTAATGCTTATTATTACTGATTTTCGTAAAAACCTGGGGCATGGTAACACACTGTATATAATATTTAAATATATACAGTGTGTTACCATGCTCTCCGTGCGGTGACGGAGTAAGAATACAAAAATCACCGCCCCTCTCTTCCCGTGGGTGTCGTAGGAGTCGACTAAGGGAAATACTGAGTAACCAGCTTCTCAGCCGGTGGTAGGGTATTTTTACTAGTACCCGCCTGGTTGGCTACCACCGTACATTCGGGGTAAACGCCCGTGAAATGACTTACCTTCGTGTTTGCCGTGTTTCGGGGTCAGCCGGTGTATTTACCAGCATCTAGCGGGCCAGCAAGGCGGTGGCAACTAACAGGTTACTGATTGTCTCCTGTTCGTTGCCGCCGCGATTTGGGTTCTACTTTTCACTTACGATCAGGTGGAGTGGAGCCACTTTGTTGTGCCAACGTTATTTTTATTGGGTCGGCAACGCGCATGTGACACCCTGAGGTTGCAGGCGCCCATAGGCTACGGTGACTGCTTTCCATCAGGCGGGCCGTATGCTTGTTTGCCACCGACGTGGTATAAAAAAAAAATAAAAATTCAATCATACTGGTAAGTAATTATAATTGTAGCGGGACTATTACACTTTTTCGTCTGCATTTTTCACTTATTTACATTCTCTCCAATTTCTAAGGCATCTACAATATTGTTTGTTTTAGAATCATAACTAAACTGAGACTCAAACATGTTTAAATATTTGGTGACACAGGTCAAATGAGGGTTTTCTCGAAAGCGTATGCCACTAGTTGGCGCCACTTAGCCGTAAGGTTCCGCTAAGAAACACAATTATTTAGCACCAAAGAAAAACTAACATGAAGGTATTTTTATTTTTTTATATAATTATATTAACTCATACAAAACATTTAAACACGAAATTATAGGCGCTCTGAGTATTGAGACAAGTTTCTGGACCTGACACCTCATTGCTGCCGCCCTGGTGAACGTCATTTCAGAAAACCCTCATTGGATTGTGCTCCACTAATTTAAAGCTGAGCTTAACGGTCAGAATTTGCTTATTTAAAGTACCCGTGGTTCTAGTACTCTGCAACGATTTACTGGTGCTATACACGCATGTCATATTGCAAAAACTGGGCCAAAGTCGAATTTCAGTTCTGTCTCATTCAAGTTCAAGACTCATTGTTACACTTAGTTTAGCCTTTTCAAATACATACAGGATGTTCCAAAAATGGTGATACAAGATAATAAACATGAATCTATGATTTTGATCAACTTTTACTATGGGATCAAATAGCCTATTTCTATGGAACAACGATAGAACTGTCGTTTTTTTTGAGCTTTCATATAAAGTCCCAGTGGGACTGTCCCACCGTAACAATTGTTCAAAAGTTTCAAAACCATTAAAGGCCCGGCCACGACATTGGTCTAAGGCGACCAGCGGCGAGCGAATCCATAACTTGGAACTAGATGCCGATATGGAACCAAAATATAGTTTTCCGCTAAGCTATTCATCATGCGGTCGCGATGTAATCGCTACGCCCTCACGGCGTATTGGTTGCGGGCACGCGACGAACACGCCGCGCGCACGCTTCGCTTTCAAATCGCTTGCAAATCCCTTATCAATATCATGTATCACCATTTCCAACCAACTTCAAAAAAAGGAGGTGGTTCTCAATTCGACTGTATGTTTTTATAACCTGTTTTTATCCTGTATAAAGCTAGTCACTCAGACGCCACGTCATCAAAATATCAAAACTGATTTTGAACTTTACGCATTGTGTGTGTAGATTTATGTTGCCGATGACGATGAAAAGTCAATTAGGGCCATTCTATATAAAATATTATTGTATGGATTTCAATAGGCTATCGAGTTTAAAATCTCCATTACGATGATGAGCCGTGCGATGTCCGATTATATTCCAATCAAATATATTTTCTGCCGGCGCGGCGCGACATTACTTTACATCTATCAATAATATCATCATCATCATCATCATTTTAGCCGAAAGACGTCCACCACTGCAGAACATAGGCCTCCCCCAAAGATTGCCACAATGACCGGTCCTGTGCCACCCGCATCCAGCGGACTCCTGCGACCTTCACCAGGTCATCCACCTTGTGGGGAGCTCACCCACGCTGCGCCATTCGGTGCGGTAAATATTAATAATTTTAACAAAAACTGTACCTGCCTACCTAAAAATATACCTGAGAACGTGTTAAATGTTTCACGATATGTATTAAAGACGTAAAAATGCCAGCCAAATTTGTTTATTAATTTTTTGTATTCTACTCACTAATGTTATACATAATGGGAATGTTTGAGGTTTCCAGTGCCTAGAGAACCATGTATAAACCTTACCTTTCCCTCGTGGACGGAACCCTAGTAGTCATTGTATCAGCTATTAAATGAGCATTAAGTGATTACTAGTAATGATACATAATATGACCGGGTGGTGCGGCAGTATATTCCGAGCCAAGGGTGGACGTAGTGCGGGTATTGTAAGTACATGGATATTCATTTTCCACATTCAATTTGTAGATGGAGTCACACATATATCACAGCACCGGCTTCTAAATCAAGCAAAAGTAAATCAAGCAGCTGACTGTGTATAGTAGGGTGTCCCCTATTTTACGAGTTTTAGAAATTAATAGCGCATACCCCCTAAATCGGTTTCTTTTACCTCAAAGCACACTGAAAAAAATTTCAGTTCATTTCTGTAACTGCAACCCGTGCCGATTTTCATGCCATTTTCCTATACAATGTATAAAAATGATCAAAATATTTTTTCGTTTTTTTTTTTCTATGGCATTGAAATATACTACTGTCTTATAAACATTTTATCATAAAATTAACTTGATGACAACAGAAAAACAATACATTATTATCAACTTACGGTCTGACTAATTTTTTTCATAGTAATTTGTATGGGAATTACAGATGAAAGTCGGCACGGGTTCCTGTTACAGGAATGAGCTGATTTTTTTTCAGAGTGTTTTGGGGTTGTAAAAGCCGATTTAGGGGGTATGCGTTATTCATTTCTAAAATTCGTAAAATAGGGGACACCCTAGTGTATAGTAAAGGTTTATTGACGAGTCGTCAATGACGACTGACATGAAAATATTTTCAATTTTGTATTTTGCCATATTTTTAGGGTTCCGTAGCCAAAATGGCGAAAACGGAAACCTTATAGATTCGTCATGTCCGTCTGTCCATCTGTCCGTCTGTCACAGCCGATTTACTCTGAAACTATAAATGCTACAGTAATGAAATTTGGTTAGGATATGTGTTGTATGAACCGCTACAGGATTATGATACTAAATTGTTAAAAAAACTATAGGGGTGGGGGACCTCCATACATGTAACTGACGGATAGAAAAAAAATTTTGTTGTATATAAGCGTGGGGGTATTAATAGAAAAGTCTTTGAAAATGATATGAAGGTTTATAAATCTCATTTTTATTTAAGCAAATCGTTTTCGAGATAAGAAAACGATCGAACGTTTTCGAGAGAGAAAATGTGTCCGCCCCCTCTACTTTTTAAACTACGCGATATAAAATTCTAAAAAAATATATATGTTACGCACATTAATAAACCCTATCAAGGATTTTAAGTTTGATTAAGTTATCTCTTATAGTTTTTGAGGTAGGTTGATTTAACTGTATTTTTAAATGATAAATTGACAATGGTACGGAACCCTTCGCGCGCGAGTCCGACTCGCACTTGGCCGGTTTTTTTTAAATAGAGAATAAAAAGACAACAAAAGACAAAAAAATATATAAAAACTATATAAAACCTCAACACTCAGTTCACTGCTGGGGCCATTTCTCATTTATTTATTTATTTATTTATTTTATATTCTCATAAACTTGTAACTTGTAATACTAGTATAGAAGTCTCTCTTTATGATCATTGTTTAGACTAGGGGCCATCAAAAGCTTATATAACTTGTAATTTAAGTGGAACTCTCTTTTTATCGCCATTAATAAGATAAGGATTCTGCCTTCTGCTTGTATTACAAATTACAAGCTTTTGATAAACAGGTCCGGACTTCCGCTTGTATTAAAAGTTAACAAGCTACGAGCAAATAAAGCATGGAAGCCGTAATCCATATTAAATTGCCTTTCAAAAACGGTCCTGATAAATATAATATACGTCTCACATTTCATTTCTGTACCGGATATCTCTGAAAATATTTACCTACTTAAAGAAAAAACATTTTTTTTAACACACTGTAAGATTTCTTAAAAAAAATATCCCTACGTTACGTGTAGTTGTTTTATTTTCGGCGCTTAAGTTTTTCGACACCAACACCAACTTTTGTGCAAGCATGGAAAGTTGTTTTAATTTAGTGCATGCTCGGTGTACCCGTCGAAGGCAGAATAATTAAATTGTTCTCTGTAGAACGGAATGCGCCATGTATTGACGAGCCGACGTAAAGATTCCTATACAGGGTGTTCGTGAGTATACCGACAGACTTGAAAGGACCTTTCAAGTCTGGTGTATTCCTGACCACATTTTGAGGTTCATAGTTCATAGTTCATAGTTTTTTATTCATAAAACAATATACATTGTGTTTGAATTTAAATAATTAATAACTACCTAACATGAGACTATTACAATAATTTAAAACAAACCGAGGTCATAATGTTATATAAACTTTTCTGGATTCGGCTTTGTTTAAGAGATAATGACATGTTTTTCAAAAAACTATTTTCATCATAAAATTCATAAGTCACTGAAAAATTAAAATTCTTACACTAATAGTTTTCATCTCGACATATTCACTGATTAAAGTTAGTGACAATGAGAAAAAAGTTTCAGAAAAATGTTTAACTAAAAAAAGAATTAAAAACCTAGAAAAAAAAATATTTCCCTACAATTTATTACTGGTCATGTAGAAAAAAAATCAAAATATCACAAAAAAGAATAAAAATAAGTATTTTTTGTTCGTAAATGACATGTGTTACATTAATTTTTTTACTTATTTTGTCATCAAAAATAAATTTATTGGTACAAACTCTATCGGCATACTCACGAACAGCCTGTATATTACGAAATTCGTAAAATTCTTCGAAATATTTCCAGTATCTTCCTACGTGGGTTTTAATTACAATTTTAAATAGGACCTTATAAGAGGAGCATTCGGGTTTACATTATTATTATCACTATTTAGGCAAGTTTTGATACTTATTTTAATTTTTGTTTGCGTTTGATCAATTAACAAGTCCACGGGTCCACGGAAAGAACATGTCTAGTCAATTCAAATTACAGAAGGAAAAACCACCTTACATTTAACAGAATAAGGTGTGAATTTGCCCTGATTTTTTTAGACTCTGGACATATTTTTTCCGTGGACCCTTCAAGTCAACACAGTCGATGTAAATGGCTACGAAATCGTGAACGAATATCACTTGGCGGTAAGGCCTATAGTGAGCAGCGGGTTACTGCGATCTTCGAAATCCGAAAATTTTGAGGATTTGTCTCTCTCAGTCTGATGACGCCTTTGTCGGAGTGACAGAGAAAAATGCTCGAAATTTACGAAATTCGATTTTCGCGGTAGTAGGCCAGTTTCGATCCATTGGATGCTTCGATTGCTCGATCCGCAAGTGTTTTGCGGAAAGCCATCGAACTTAATAATTTAGATTTTCGCGGTAGCCAATTTACTTAAATTTACGCGATTATACAATCGTATTAAATATGACTGAAGATCGAGAGATTAGATAAATTTGCTCCCTAGACACGAAATCCACGTTCTTTACTTAGGATTTAGAGTTTAAATCGAAAGGAAGATTTTCTCTTTCTTTTTCCTTTCAATAATCTAGCTACTCTCTCAGTGCATGCACAGGTGACTGCATTTTATCTGCAGCTAACGATCTTTTGAATAAACATTTGAAGTGTGCTTTTCTCTCTGTTGCATTTGATACGAATCTTATATCTATATTTAAATGAGCAATTCTTGTGTATCTTCTCCCATCAAAAACATTACACGTAAAAAGGTGCAAGTCTCGCAATGTCGTACATAGTTCTTGCACTACAAAAATGTTTTAAGATCAAATGTTTAGCCAAGTCGGTTATTTCTTAGTTACTACTGACTAGTGTTGGTAAAGACTCGAGTTCTTTAAGTCCCATTTTAGGACAGTTCTTATTTTTACGGGACTATCGAGCTTAAAAGACTACCGAGTCTTTTAGTCGCGAGTCAAACCCTTCCTTTAGGTTTTCTAAAACGTCATTTTTTTTAATGTGTAAAAAATATGAAATTATACAATGCAATATATTAAAAAATATTCAATATTCAAAATAAGCATATAAATACAAATAAGAAGCTTATTTTTGTTCAATCTTTATTTGAATTCAATATATTATTATAATAAAAACCCTAAGTGGTTTTCATCACAATATTGTAGGTATTGATTTCTTATTTAATAAAATAATAATAATAAATATCTGGGACATCTTACACAAATCGACCTAGTCCCACGGTAAGCTCAATTAAGGCTTGTGATGTGGGTACCAGGCGACGATATATATCTATATATATAAAAGAAGAAGCTCTCTGATAAAGATGCACGCACAGCCTAAACCCCTAGTCCTATAGACTCCAAATTTGGCACGTAGGTTCCTTTTATGGTGTAGACGAGCACTAAGAAAGGATTTTACAATATTCACCTTCTAAGTGGTTGAAATGGGGGTCCAAAGTTTGTATGGCGAAATAAGATTAGTTGAACTATTTGATCCGAAACTTCGCAAAAGTATTCTTTAAAGTAATTGAGTAAAGGTATGTTAAAGGTTTTTTGAAAATTCAACCCCCAGAAAAAGGTAAAAAGGGTGACGAAGTGAAAAAATCAAGTTGGGTATCGTTTCTATGGTTTATCGGGACGTAGATCACGAATACAATAACGATTTTAAATTTTAACGCGGCGGACGTGAAATACTATGTACACGGTTATGATGTAATGGGGTAAATTTCGAAAAATATCAATATAATTTTATTATTTATTTATATTTATGTTAATTTCTGGTTCTAGAGATTCCAAATTTAGCGCGTAGGTTTCTTTGAGGATGTAGGGGTGCTCTAAAAAGGTTAAGTCGAAATCCACTCCCTAGAGGGTGCAATGGGGGTCCAAAGTTAGTATGGCGAAACAAGATTAGTTGGACTATTTTGTCCGAAACTTCCTAGGAGTATTCTTCAAAGTAATAAAGACATGTTTGCAGGTTTTTTGAAAATTTAACCCCTGAAAAAGGTAAAAAGGGTGAGGAAGTGAAAAAATCAAGTTGGGTATCGTTTCTATGGTTTGTCGGGACGTAGATCACGAAAACAATAATGATTTTAAAATTTAACGCGGCAGACGTGAAATACTATGTACACGGTTATGGTGTGATGGGGTAAAATTCGAAAAATATCAATGTAATTTTATTATTTATGTTCATTTCTGGTTCTAGAGATTCCAAATATAGCGCGTAGGTTTCTTTGAGGGTGTAGGGGCGCTCTAAAAAAGGTTAAGTCAAAATCCACTCATTAGAGGGTGCAATGAGTCTAAAGTTTGTAGGGGAAACTTGACTATTTAAACTGTTTTATCCGAAACTTCACAGGAGTATTCCCAAACATAAATGACTAAAGACATGTTTTAGGGTTTTTGAGAATTGAACTCTTGAAAGTGGTAAAAAGGTTAAACAGTAAAAAAAACAACATGGTTATCGTTTCTATAGTCTACTATCGTGTCGCTGTACCGAGGTGTACGTGAAATACCATCTTCTCTGTTATGGTCTCATGGGCTTGCGGGTTATGACAGGGGTATCGTTTTAGTGTTTATTTCTGATAAAAAAAATCTAAATATAGCATGTTAACCAACGTTAATAACCTTTTAAGTTTTCCCGAGTTTTCATGCGATAGTAATCAAAAGTACATATATCTGTGTATCCAAGGTGTTTTTTATAAAGTCAAAACAGTCGTCACCATAAATTTCGACATTTTTGATCCAATGGTGTAAATCGATGTATCGGGATCCCAGAGGTTCTTAACAAACTGCAAAAAAGGCTGCCTATTCAATTTCCGTTTCGATATTGTCCGTCATAAAAATCGGTGGTAATCTGAAGTTCTGACTGATCTGTTCATCATAATGAAGCAGAAGTCAAATTTGCAAGAAACGGTAACAATATTGAGTTACTTCAAATGTTAATCAGCTCGCCTAATTATGGTCATCTTTGTTAGGCCTGGGAAACGACAAATGATAGTTTTTATCATCAAAACACAACAATCACCTATGTGAGTGTGTATGTAAACTTTTAAAGATAAAAAACATTTGTCAGTTACCAGATGGTAAAGATGACCATAATATGATAGCGGATTTTGATAATAATCTATATCTGAAATGTCAAAGCGTTTCAAGTAATGAATTTGAGGTCAAATTTGCACAAAATGATCGGCACCTTGAATTTATTTAGTTTGAATCCGACCTTAATAAAAATCGGTATCTTAGGATCCAAGGGGGTTTTTACAAAAAGTGAGAAGCTATCACATCTAAAATTTCTAGAACTTTGATTTAATATTGATAAAAATCGATACCTACCGAGAAGATGAAAAGTTCTTCACATGGAATTTGAACTCAAAATTGCAAAAATAATTCGCCATCATTATAGCCATCATCATATTAGTTTAATACGACCGTGATAAAAATTTATAGAACGCGGCCGAACCGCGGGTAAAAGCACCATCCGCCACACTTAAATCGGTTAAGGCAAACGCGAGATAATCACGGGAAAACATTAACATGCAGTGAATAGATATTAGAACGCGGGCGAAGCCGCGGGTAACTGCTAGTAATAGATAGATACATACAGATACTTAAATACATTGACAGCCATGACCAAGGAACAAATATTTGTGATAAATAAATACACAATTCACGATTCGAACCCGGAACCTCCAGCTTCGTAGGCAGGGTCACTACCGACTAGGCTACGGAGGCTGACAAAGAGGCTATTTAAGCTATACAGGGTGGTCCAAAACTTGACGTCAAAAAATTTTTTTTAGATTCCTCACGTCATGGGCTATCAGAATATACCCCATGTATGTTAGCCGATTTTTTGTAGTTTTCGAGTTATGAATTTTTGAAATTTTTTTTCTTTGAGAAATTCTGCAGTGAAGAAATTTTTTTATAAAAAAAACTATTGGGTTTTTTTAATAGTTTATTTTTGTAAAAGTATTACTACAAATAAAGCATTTACTGACAAAAAAATTAACGTCCTCACTTTGACACAAGTAGGATAAAAAAATACCAAATTCAAAATTTTACGTTACAAACGCATCAAAATAGCATTAAAGTACGTAAATAAAAAAAATAAAACATATCCCAAGGATTTTTGGTATTCTAAGGCCTGCCCTAGACCTTAAGCCTTCGTAAAAGCAAGAAAAAAGTGATACTTAATGATGAGGATTTTTCGGAGTAGTCGGTTAAATAAACTTAAAAAAAGCTTCAAAAATTTTTATTTAAAAATAAAGTAAAATTTCGTCTGTTTTGTTGTTCTTATCAATAAACAAAGACAGAAAATACCACGAAAACTCAATTTGTGTAGTTATTATACGAAATTTTACTTTATTTTTAAATTAAAAATTTAGAAGGTTTTTTTTAAGTTTATTTGACCGACTACTCCGAAAAATCCTCATCATCAAGTATCACTTTTTTTTGCTTTTACAAAGGCTTAAGGTATAGGGCAGGCTTTAGAATACCAAAAATCCTTGTGATAAGTTTTATTTTTTTTATTTACGTTAATTAATGCTATTTTGATGCGTTTTTAACGTAAAATTTTGAATTTGGTATTTTTTTATCCTACTTGTATCAAAGTAATGACGTTAATTTTTTTGTCAGTAAATGCTTTATTTGTAGTAATACTTTTACAAAAATAAACTATTAAAAAAAACCCAATAGTTTTTTTTTTTTAAAAATTTCTTCACTCCAGAACTTCTCAAAGAAAAAAAATTTCAAAAATTCATAACTCGAAAACTACAAAAAATCGGCTAATATACATGGGGTATATTCTGATAGCCCATGACGTGAGGAATCTAAAAAAAAAATTTTGACGTCAAGGTTTGGACCACCCTGTATAATATAGAAAAACCTTCATTTTCAAAACACAACTCTAGCGACTTTTCTTGAAGGACTCGAGTCTCTGTAACATTGTAAAATAACTCAAGTTTTGACTGCATAACAGTCCTTAAAATTGAGTCGGTTCTTAGGATGAAGGACCCAAACGACTCGTGTCTTTACCAACACTACGAGTACTACCGGGGGGTGTCAATAGAACTTGAGTTTCAGGTACTTGGCTATTTTGAAACTGTACAGTACAAAACAGTACTGTATTTTCAAACTTGTGTATAGTACCCGGACATGTCCGTTCAGCGCCTCTGTTCACTAATTTAATATTTAGCGAAACCGCAAAATGACTGGGGTAGTAAATGGTAGCCAAACCTGTAGTAACGAACGTAACCTACCCTTACCACGGCCAAAACTTAGAAGTGATAGTATTTAAAATCGATATAGAGACGTGATCAGTTTTATTTTTTTAGAGTTCCATAGTAAACCAGGAACCCTTATAGTTTCGCCATGTCCAAGTCCATCTGTCCGTCTGCCTGCAGCATAGCTCAGTGGCCGTTAGTACAAGAAATCTGCAATTTGGTACAGGTATGAAAATTAATCATGCCGACAAAGTTGTAGAATAAACGCTAGAAAAACCTTTTCGGGTACCTTCCCAATTGGTGAAGTGGGGATGTATTTTTTTATTTGCTGTAATCCTATAGTGTGGGGTATCATTGAATAGGTTTCTTAAAAATAATAATGGTCTTAAAATATTTTTTCTAAAGTGTATATTTCCAGAGATAACCGCTCTAGAATAAAAATAAATGTATCCCCTCTCTTCTAACTTTTCAACGTAACCCTTCGTCTCTGTTTGATAAGGATCCGTAATCCGTACAATAGATATATTAAATATAGAACTCAAATCAATTCATAATTTGAATTAAAAATCCATTGTACTGATCCTTAACAACCACAGACGAAGGGTTAACAGCCGTTTTCGAATGACTACACACAGAACCCTATACTGAGCATGGCCCAACATGCTCTTGGTCAGTTTTATTTTAACTCCAATGTGTTAGAAAGATGTATGGTCCTAGTAAAAAAAATGTATAACTGGATGCTTAGCCAAGTTGCCAATCGCTAGCGCTTAATCGTCAATCGTAAACGAAAGGCAGCTAGCTGTCTTTGTCGCACTAATATGCAAGAATGACGGAGAGGGAAAACTACGATACGTTATCAAGCGTTAGTGATTGGCAACTTGGCTAAGCCATCTGATCAGATTTCCGAGGTATAACCCCGAGATGGTCCCGTTGGCATCAATTCAGGGTCTGTAGGCTTATGATGGTGCCATGTTTAGTCGTTTGTCGTGGTTGCTGTCACGTTCTAATAAGGACTGTTCATTTTACTAAGCGGACATGAAAAACCTCACGTAAATATTTTTTCTTTTATCATATTTTATTTTTATTTGTGTAATATTATTTAACTGAAAATAGACAAATAATAAGTAATGTCTCAATTAATATATTAACTATCGGCAACTACATTTTAGACTACTGTTTGGCCACGAAACTTATGTTCTGCAAACTACTTTTTGACATTTTACGACTAGTTGCGAATTGCGAACTGTACACGTTTGAATTTTTTCAATGATTTAGTTTTTCGTCTATGGTTTCTTAAGTGTACCTTCACAATAGGCCATTACCGCTATATAGGATGAAGATGAAGACAATTTTATGGATGTCGTCTTTTTAAACAAATTCTATGATTATTTAATTAAATAGCTCTAATGTCTAACCCTTATGATGTGCCCTTGCCAAATTAGACCAAAATAACCGGTGAGAGATACTATGTCTTCGATAGACATAAAAAAACCAATTTTGGATGCAATATTTTCTATAAATATCCCAGTTAACTTGGCCCTGTTGCGAAATAGGAAGCAGTTAAAAGACCGTATAATCAAATAGCCTGCCAAGCAAGGGCGTTCTTCCCGAAATTGTTTTTTTGTATGATTTTCTACTCAGACACATACTCTTCTACGACAGGATGACAGTATTAGGACTGCGGTAATGTCATTACTATCATATTTTAGGTACCTTTTGTGAGCCACCAAAATGAAAAAATTCCATACTTTTTTAGTGAAACGACGTAAAGTTCAATAGCCAATTTTAAGGTATGCAACTAAGATTTCTGTGGAGAAATCGGTTGAAGCCGGTTTTATATTTTTTATTTGGTGATTATTTTAGTGGAAAATTCATGGTAGGGGTGCTATTTTAAATAGCAACCCTCCATTTTCCTTCTCTCGCTCATTATCTATAATGAAGGTCACAGGTGAGTACAATCAGAATCAGAGATTATATAGCTTTGGCTTTATGTACCTATAAAATTATAAAAATAAATAAAATTATATAAATATGTAATCAACATCATTGTCAGCCGATAGAAAAATAAAATCATAGTGACCTATCCAAATGCACTGTGCCTTCTGAAAAATATTACGTCTTCGCCAATTCTTTCAATTAGTTTCCTGGGATTTTTGGATTGTATTGTATTTTCCGCAATTCGACATCAAGCGTGCCTATTTTACGTGTTCTCAGTCCCAACGCTGTCCCAATACTTGATAGAAACTTCTCATACACCCTTGAATTTCTTCGCAGATGTATGTTTTCTCACGATGTTTCCCTTCACCGTAAAAACCTGGCCACGACATTGGAACCTGGCCTCCAAGACCATACGACGAAACCATATTTGCGAAAAGGAATTCCCATATCGGCAACTCGTTCCAACGTATAGATTCGCTCGCCGCCAGTCGCCTTAAGGCCCGGCCACGACATTGGTCTAAGGCGACCCGTGGCGAGCGAATGCATGAGTTGGAGCGGGATGCCGATATGGGTACGAGAGGGAGCACGTATGGTTTTCCGCTAAGCCGGTCGCCTTAGACCAATGTCGTGGCCGCGGCATTAGACCAATGTCGTGGCCAGGATTTAAAGCCCTTGTGTGTTCTGTAGGCTTAGCACATGATTAGTGCGACAGTATGTCCCCGCGAGATAGACTCTCACATCACATCATCAGCCTATGATAATCCACTGCTGGACGTAGGCCTCTCCTATTAACTATGCGTATACACGCATTAGGAGGTAAATACCCATAATCGCCACGCTGGGCAAGCGGATTGGCGATCGCAGTAATGTATCCACTATGATGACGCTGCTGCCCGTCATCAATCTTTTATCAAATAATGGTCACACACTTCAATTCTTTGGTCGATTTTTATTACACCCGCAGGAGGAGTTGGGGTGGTGACAAATGTATTCTTACTGCCGTCACCACACGGCTTCACGGATAGACTATCTATCCCTCTTTTATTCATAATAGTTAGTAAAAGATGGACATACCAATCATGTGCATATTGGGAAGCTGTGAAGATAATAATTGAGAGTTAACGCTTTCCTTCTCATCTGTACATAACTCTGTGTTAGCAATTCTCACTAATGAGTTATGAGTTTTGAAGCGAAATAATGGTCATTATTTGTGACGTTTTCGGGCAAACGGCATCGGTATTGCTTTGTTGAGGAAATTTTATAATTACTTCATGCGGCCTGAGGATTCCTTGTCGAGATTTTCCTGAAAGACTATCATTGGCGTTTCAACCCCCAGCCTCCGTAAAGACGCATTAGGAGGTATTGCCCGTAATCGGCACGCTGGGCAAGCGGCATAGTTTGTATGAATTACTTTCGTAACACAATTGACGCGATCGTTATTTCTGTCTTGATTAAGGCCTTATGACCGACCACGACATTGGTCTAAGGCGACCAGCGGCGAGCGAATCCATGAGTGGGAGCCGGATGACGATATGGGTACGAGAGGGAGCACCATACGTTTTCCGCTAAGCCGTTCGCCTTAGAGAGGCGTTATCGTGCATTTAGACCAAACGAGCATTCGTTCATTCTATCCCCCGCTCTATGAAATTCGTTCGTTACTCAAAACGTGATTCGTCGAAATTCGTTGATTTCGTAGAGTGGGGGATAAAATGAGCGAATGCTCATTTGGTCTAAATGCACTTTTAGCTATGCATTTTTTTTAAAGGCCTACGTCCAGCAGTGAACTGAGATAGGCTGATGATATATGTGTTAGTTATTTATAAAGAAATTCCTTCTTTTCAGAGCCATGTCTCTTACACTAGTGGCGTTGGCAGTGGCAGTGGCAGCGGCAGGGGCAGCGGATTCGATTCCCAGACCTGAATACGGGTACCCGGCGGGCTATTTGCCACACTGTGAGTAGTTTAGATCTTCGAGTATTTCTGTACACGAAACTGTGATGACAACTAAAGTAAACTTCAATATAACATAAATAATATAATAATTAATAACAAAAAAATGAAAAACACGCTTTTAGCGGGTAACTATAGGGTGGGTATTTATTTATTTAAACTTTATTGCACTAAACAGGAGTACAAAAGGCGGACTTAATGCCATAAGTCATTCTCTACCAGTCAACCATTGGGACAAACAGAAAGATAAAGTTGGTGCACGGTCGTAAAGTAAGAAAACAAAAAAAAAACAAAAACCACTAAACAGCAATAAACATACACAAATAATTAATAATTAGATAATTTTTCAAAAATTTCTATTTTCTGGAGAGCACAGTTGAAGGGTACACGGAAAAAAAAATGTCCAGTGCTTAAAAAAATCAGGCCAAATTCACACCTTATTCTGTTAAAAGTAAGGTGGTGTTTCCTTCTGTAATTTGAATTGACTAGACATGTTCTTTCCGTGGACCCTTCAGTTACAAAAAGGTACCATTTGATGTTTGATTATCACTCTTATTTTTATTATATTTCTTATTTAAGTTTGCTGCCTCCGGATTTGAATAGAATTTTTCCTAAAATGTATGGGGTTTTAAAAAAGTTATTATTTTCGACATTTTTTTCGTCTCTTTTGGCTCCGTAACTTTAGAAAAGCTATTTCCAGGTACAGATAGTACTATTACTTATTATTATTGTGGTACAGGTACATTCACGAAAGCTGGCATGAATGGATCGAGTAAGTGACAGAATGTATCTATATGTGAATGTCAAAATGACAGTAGATACAGGTTGGTATAGGACGACCGCATACACACAATGATAGATGTGATTCATTTCATTTATTCCATTCGTGCCAGTTTTGGTAAATTTACCTCGAACCACAATTCTAAAACAAAGCTCATGTTGAAACAAAAAGTAAAAACCTGTCAACTGTGGTCAGTACAAAATGCACTGAAGTTTCTATGAAATCTTTTAAATAGATTCGAAGGCAAAAACTTAACTCCGATGGCCAAATCATTTCGCACACTTCTTATCGACCTAATTACGGAACTATTTACAATTGTGCCCAGTACAAAACAAATACTTTTTTTTTTCATACATCAGTGCACGCATCAGTGTACCACCCTAGTTACTATACCCATATGTATTGTCATCGGAACTCAGAGCGGGAAGTGGGTCAAATTCTGATTCCAAGATTTTCTTATAAACATTAAAAATTAAAAACAGACTTCAACCAATAGGCATGATGACTGGCAAGTCAAACCATCATCTTTTTTCGAACTGTCAAAACGATCACCACTATGGAATTTTATATGAAATACTGAAAAGTGACGTCACGTTTCAGTACTGCCAAATTACCTACTCTTTTAAGTTCTTTTCAATTTATTAAATAAAAGTTCTGTACAAAAATTACTGCAATCTACATCTTAGTAATAATTTCTTCATGTATTATGTCGTGCATAATGTTAAATAATTTATTTTAACTACAATCATCACCCCTATTACATCAGACCCATTCGATTAAAAAAAAATTGGATTTCGGTTCATGATTCTCGGAGATATTGAGAACACATACAAAAAAAATCGGCTAAGTGCGAATCGGACTCGCGCGCGAAGGGTTCCTTACCATTATCATTTTATTATTAAAAAAATACAGTTAAATCAACCTACCTCAAAAACTATAGAAGATAATTTAATCAAACCAAAAATCGTTGATAGAGTTTATTAATGTGCGTAACATATTTTTTTTTGAATTTTATATCACGTAGTTTAAAAAATAGAGGGGGGGACACAATTTTCAGACTTTGAGAGCTGATATCTCGAAAACGATTTGCTTAAATAAAAATAAGATTCACAAACCTTCATACCATTTTCAAAGACCTTTCTATTAATACCCCACACGCTTATATACAACACAAAAAAATGTTCTATCCCTCAGTTACATGTATGGAGGGCTCCCACCCCAGTAGTTTTTTTTACAATTTAGTATCATAATCCTGTAGCGGTTCATACAACACATATCCTTACCAAATTTCGTTACTGTAGCATTTATAGTTTCCGAGTAAATCGGCTGTGACAGACGGACAGACGGACATGACGAATCTATAAGGGTTCCGTTTTTGCCATTTTGGGTACGGAACCCTAAAAATCGGCTGAATTGAGAACCGCCTTCTTTTTTGGAGCTGGTTAAAAATCATGTAGAAACTTCATTGTAATCAATTAATGAAATTAGTATTCAATGCGTATCTTTATGACCCAGAGATGAATTAATTATACCTACTTAGAACATAGCCGTTAATTACTATAATTACTTAATGTGCTTATGCAAATTTGATTACATTTTATTATTATTAGTTGTTTATCAATTGAATAGATTTTTCTAATTGATCTCCAATATCTCTAAAATCCAATATCTACAATATATAAAACGTGCCCATGAGGAAAGGGAAATACTTAATAGCGAATTAACTGAACTAGTCAGAGAGACGATAGTAATCCAAGAGTTCGGCAAACAAGTGGAGAACGAACAGATTGGTTTGGACACACCAATAGCTACTAGCGACAGTAGCGACTCTACACATACCCTCTCTACAAGTATCTCTACGAAGGCGCCAACACAGGCGATGTCAAATGGCGGCCCACCATCTGATAAAGAGTCATCTACAGGGATAAATGGAAATTCGCGACCTAATAAACTAGTCATACTTAGTAGCAACAAATATAATAGCATTTCTAATATTGTAAGAAGAGAATCCTCTCTATATAATTACGACTGCTATCATTTTAAGATGCCTGGTGGAGGTATCCGAAATTTAATACATAATTTAGAAACGAAATTAGTCAATTTTACAAAACAGGACTATTGTATTCTTATGATAGGGGAATGGGACGTGCAAAGTTTGAATGACTATAATGAATTGATGTTATTACTAGGTGACGCTGTAAATCGTATAAAGCACACAAATATTGTCATAACGGCCGCGACGTATGTGTTGGGCTATCCAATATACAACACAAAAGTCGAAATATTTAATAACTTGCTATGTAACAATACATTAATCCATGAACGACATTATACATTCGACTCCAACCTAGATGTAAGCTTTGACATGTTCTCGCATTCAACTGGGCGACTAAATAATTATGGAATGACGAATATTATAGGGCGTATAGCGGCTTTCATCAATTGGAATGTAACTCAAAATGATCATTTGACTTCAGCTACGGGTAGCGCTAAATTTGTACAGAAGAGAATTACAGATTATTTTCATTTCAATGAAATTATTTCTGGTACTTCTCTTGAGTTGCCGGGTGATCAGATAGACGACACTGCAATGTGTTTTCGTTAAGTCACCTGAAGGATTAAATATATTTCACCAAAATGTCTGCGGTATAAGTAATAAAATAAATGAACTTGAAATTTATATGGATAATTTTAAGGATAAGTTGCACTACATTTGCTTAACAGAACACTTCCTTAACAAATTTTCGGCCCCTTTGTTTAACTTCCCAAGCTATAACCTTGCGTGTTATAATACTAGAGTAGTAAGGAAAAGAGGAGGTTCACTCATTCTAGTTTTAAAAGACAAGGACACTGAGGAATTGGCAATATGTAAGCAATTATACCAGGTGGAAAGTTTTGAGATATGTGGTATAAAAGACATTGAGACAGATTTACATATTTTCTGTTGTTATCGTAACCCTGTTAAGCAAAACTTTGAGGAATTTATTGAGAGAATGGAAAAGCTGCTTGAATATTCATTTAATAAAAAATGTGTTATTTGCGGAGACTTTAATGTAAATATACTGGTTGATAATTACGAACGAACGGTTTTCCTAAATCTGCTAAAATGCTACAACTTTAGACATACAATAAATGAGGCTACATTCATTAGAAATAATAGCGAGACATGTATAGACAATATCATAACGAACTTAGGACAGGATTCCGTTTTAAATGTTAAAGTTGATCACAATAATTTGGCAGATGGACATGCTGGAATCTCTTGTCGTGTTATTCTTGATAAGATAAATCTAAAGAGTAAGAAGCCTTTTTTTGTGAAACAGATTCGAAACATAACTAGAATTGGATGCGATAATTTTAAAAGGCTATTGAGTACAACTAAATGGGACCACGTTAGAGTAGTTGACTTTATGGACACAGTGGGAAGTATGTTTAAACAATCTTTTGCGTTAAAGTCACAGAAAGTATTTTTAGACAAAAATGATCGAAAAAAGTGGATTACCAAAGGCATTAAGGTTGCCAGCAAAATGAAGAGATTCATTATTAATATAAATAGAAAAACATGTGATTCTTCCATATTAGTATATCGGCAGAAGTACTTACTTATATTTAAAAAAGTTGTAAGAAGAGCGAAACAGATAGCCGTTCAATTGGAAATAAATTCTGCAAAGAATTCTTCAAAGTGTATATGGGATGTGGTTAACAGGCATAGGGCGAGATATAAAAATCTTTCATATAATAACGTTATTCTAAAAAAAGGTGGCCAAATTATTCAAGAACCAAAAGAAGTAGCTGAAACGTTCTCTACTATTTTTGACAGTAGTTGCGTAACATCTGTTGATGTATCGAGTGCCATCTGCTACCTAGAGCAAGATGTTGTACGTGTAGAAGAAGCTATGGTTTTGAAATCAGTTTCAGCGTACGAAATTAAGAAACTTGTTAAAAATATGGCTAGCAAGAGGTCTTGTGGCTATGATGAGATGCCTATTACTGTATTAAAAGACTGTCTGGATGTTTTTGCAGAACCTTTAGCAAAATTTTACAACAGATGTCTAGACATAGGGACTTTTCCAGACCAGCTAAAAATTGCCCGAATACTTCCTATATACAAAAAGGGATCTAAAAATGACCCTAAAAACTACAGACCAATATCTTTGCTGCCAGTCGTCTCGAAAATCTTTGAGAAGTTACTTAAAACTAGACTGATCAACCACCTAGCTAGACACCGTGTTCTAAATCCAAGACAATTTGGGTTTCAGAAGGATATTGGCACAACTGATGCTGTAGAAAAATTTATTGATAGTGTCATTTCGGAACTCAATAGCAAGAAAAGAGTCGCTGGGTTATATCTAGATCTAAGTTCCGCTTTCGACTTGGTTGACCACGATATTCTTATTAAAAAGCTAAGCCATTACGGCATTCGGGGTAAAACTCTACATTTATTTCAAAGCTACTTGAAAAATCGAAAACAATTTGTCGAAATTAAAAATATTAAAAATGAGGTAGAAGTAACTGTTAAATCAGGGTTAAAGGAAGTGACCAGAGGCGTACCTCAAGGGTCCGTATTGGGTCCATTACTTTTCATTATATATACGAATGATTTGGTTAGCCACATGCAAAAGAAAGTTCCTGATCTGGAGGTGGTGGCATTTGCAGATGATACTAATGCTATGATATCAGCAAACAATATGGCAGACCTCAATCTAAAGGTTAATGAAGCTCTTGATGCTTTTGAAACATGGTTTAACGTAAATAACTTGAAACTGAATATGGGTAAAACGAATGTCATGCTTTTTAAAACGAATTCAAAGACAAGAGATGAGTTGTGTGTAAGTGTAAATGGTAGTAAAATTAATCAAGTAGATGTTGTAAAGTTTTTAGGAGTATGCATTGACTCACAATTAAATTGGAAAGACGAGCTACAGGAAATTGAAAGCAGTATATGTTCAGCTTGTTATGCTATACGGAGTTTAAGAGATGAACTAGATATTAAACACCTAAAAATGGTTTATCACTCCCTAGTGGAATCTAAACTGAGGTATAGTGTTAGGTTCTGGGGTAATAGTTTTAAGTACAATATAAATAGAGCTTTTGTTTTGCAGAAACGGGCTATTAGAACAATGATGCGTATTCCTCAGTGGGCTTCTTGTAGAGAACATTTTAATAATTGTCAAATTCTAACATTACCCAGTTTGTATGTACATGTTCTATTGACATATTTCTTCAAACATTTTAATGAAACAGATGAGGAGAGACAAGTTCGCCTGGCAACAAGATTAAAAATTGTTACTAATAATTTCTGCCCAAAATTGCAAGTGGCTAAACACTGTGTACGTAACCAAGGGGTAAGTTTGTACAATAAACTACCAACCGAATTTAAAGACGTTCAAGAGCTCCAAATTTTCAAAAAGTCCCTCAAGGTGTTCCTACTGAAAGGCTGTTATTATGATATCGATGACATATTTAATACTTCATATTAGACTGATTTTTTCCTTTGTTTTTTATTAGAATGTTAATTAATGTTGATAGTTACTGATAGTAATACTGATGACATATTGATTGTTGTTTCTTAGTATTAGTCTGACATTTTTCTGGTATTTGTATTGTAATTTTTTATTGTATTTATGCTTGCTACTTGATAATACTGTGACTTTTTAATCTGGTTGTATTTGTTGAAATTGTGATTCTATTATATGTAAAATGTAAGTAATTCTTTGCCACACCCTTCCGGGTTCATGTATTATGCTATTGTACCTTGTATACATGTGTAATCATGATTGCAAATAAATAAATGAAATGAAATGAAATGAAAATTTCCGACCAAATGTCGTATGAAATGAAGTTTGTCGGATTCCGCCAATTTTAAGAGATTTTTTTTAAACCGTTTTTGTCCGTTACGCAATAATGCCAATGATAAACCCATTTTAGGAAACGATTTTGTTACTGTGTTATCTTAGTTTTGTCACACTTAATTTACAGAAATCAAAGGACAAAAAATCTTTAAATGCCTAGCATATCGTCGGGTAAGAGGCAGAACCAAATATTTCTTTGAAGTTGGTTTTGACGAATTGCATTTTATGCTAATTTCATCATTTAAACAATGTGATGAATAAAATAGGTAAAAAAAGTTTTAAGTTAAACGGTTTTTATTGCACCAAAAACTAGAAAATAAAAATTAGTTGTAACTAACCGTAGATGCTACTTTCTGTAGATTAGTCACGTGAAACTATTATCTCTGTAGTCTTCCCAAGTCGGATGCTGAAAGCCACGTTTAGCATCTATGTCAGTGGATTAAGCGTTACCTAATCGGAAACTTTTACCAAACTAAAATAAAAACGTGGGGCGTACGCAATTATGATTAAGTCACTATAGTTATTTAAGAACACACATAGAAATCAAGACACCAATAGTGTAATTAATAAGTTTTGTTCTGGGCTTGATAAAAGTTATTTACCTCTGTAGAAGTGTTGGAACAGATTGATTGATTAATTGCAAAATTAAAGCTACAATTACATACTTATTTTGAACTTGTATGTTTCTTTATAATAACGCCCCACGTTTTTATTTTAGTTTGGTAAAAGTTTCCGATTAGGTAACGCTTAATCCACTGACATAGATGCTAAACGTGGCTTTCAGCATCCGACTTGGGAAGACTACAGAGATAATAGTTTCACGTGACTAATCTACAGAAAGTAGCATCTACGGTTAGTTACAACTAATTTTTATTTTCTAGTTTTTGGTGCAATAAAAACCGTTTAACTTAAAACTTTTTTTACCTATTTTATTTTCAAGTTTTTAGTGCAATTGTTAAGTTAATTTCCGATACTAAATATTCTACATCAAAGATGTTGTTTGTAATATGCAAAACAATTATGCATGCTAGCGTTTAACTCTTGCGCTTTAATAACGACAGGGCCGACAGGGGTATACTCATACTCTCAGTCATATCAACCGGATGACTGCAGGTCCAACAGCACGTCCTATGCGAGTCTGATAGCCGGAGGGCCATAGGCCCGACGGCTCGCCTTACGCGAACCACTCACGTTGTGAGTCTATCAGCTGGAGGGATGCAGGCCCGACGGCTCGCCCTACACTACGCGATTCACTCACGCTGTCACTCTATCATCTGGAGGGCCGCAGGCCGCAGGCCCGACAGCCCGCGCTACGCGGACCACTCACGCTGTCATTCTATCAGCTGGAGGGCCGCAGGCCCGACGGCCCGCCCTACGCGATCCACTCACGCTGTCACTCTTATCAGCTGGAGGGCCGTAGGCCCGACGGCTCACCCTACGCGAACCACTCACGCTGTCATTCTATCAGCCGGAGGGCCGATGGCCCGACGGCCCGCCCTACGCGAACCACTCACACTGTCACTCTATCAGCTGGAGGGCCGCAGGCCCGACGGCTCGCCCTACGCGATTCACTCACGCTGTCACTCCATCAGCCGGAGGGCCGTAGGCCCGACGGCTCAGCCTACGCGAACCACTCACGCTGTCACTCTATCAGCTGGAGGGCCGCAGGCCCGACGGCTCGCCCTACGCGATTCACTCATGCTGTCACTCTTTCAGCTGGAGGGCCGCAGGCCCGATGGCCCGCCCTACGCGATCCACTCACGCTGTCACTCTATCAGCTGGAGGGCCGAAAACCCGATGGCTCGCCCTACGCGATCCACTCACGCTGTCACTTTATCAGCCGGAGGGCCCTAGGCCCGACGGCTCACCCTACGCGAACCACTCACGCTGTCACTCTATCAGCCGGAAGGCCGCAGGCCCGACGGCTCGCCCTACGCGATCCACTCACGCTGTCACTCTATCAGCTGGAGGGCCGAAAACCCGATGGCTCGCCCTACGCAATCCACTCACGCTGTCACTCTATCAGCCGGAGGGCCCTAGGCCCGACGGCTCACCCTACGCGAACCACTCACGCTGTCACTCTATCGGCTGGACGGCCGCAGACCCGACGGCTCGCCCTACGCGATCCACTCACGCTGTCACTCTATCAGCTGGAGGGCTGAAAACCCGATGGCTCGCCCTAAATACACGAACCACTCACGCTGTCACTCTATCAGCCGGAGAGCCGCAGGACCGACGGCTCGTCCTACGCGATCCACTCACGCTGTCAGTCTATCAGCCAGTGGGCCGAAGGCCCGACAGCTCGCCCTACGCGATCCACTCACGCTGTCACTCTATTAGCTGGAGGGCCGCAGGCCCGACAGGCCGCCCTACGCGAACCACTCACGCTGCCACTATATCAGCTGGAGGGCCGCAGGCCCGACGGCTCGCTCTTCGCGATCCACTCACGCTGTCATTCTATCAGCCGGAGGGCCGAAGGCCCGACGGCTCGCCCTACGCTACGCGATCCACTCACGCTGTCACTCTATCAGCTGGAGGGCCGCAGGCCAGACGGCTCGCCCTACGCGGTCCACTCACGCTGTCACTCTATCGGCCGGAGGGCCGCAGGCCCAACGGCTCGCCCTACGCAAACCCGATGGCCCGAGGGGTGAACTCACACTATCAACAAACGGACCGCAGGTCAGGCGCCACGTCCATAAGCGGACTACCCACGCTGTCAGCGGTTATGGCACACTAATAGCGTTTATGGTAATATTGCCGTATCAGATTAGAGGATTTGCAAGTGAGTATTCAGTTTATATGTTTTTACCCATTAGCTAAAGCATTACTTTAAATTCAACATTTCTATAATCCTGGCGGTTATGGCAGGCAGTGGCACGTGTCTCAGCAGCATCAGGTGTAAGGAGTTGAAAGTCAGTATTATATTCGTCTGTATCTTTTCGTCCAATATTCCGCTGGGTTTGAAGACGAAAGTCTTTGATCAGTGTATGTTGCCAGTGATGACATACGGTACTAAACCGTGGTCGCTTACAATTGGCCTCATAAGAAGGCTCAATGTGACCCAAAGGGCAATAGAGAGGGCTATGCTAGGAGTCTCTCTGCGATATTGGATTAGAAATGAGACCATCCGCAGCAGAACTGGTTCTGCTGCGGATGTAACCGACATAGCTCTTCGAATCGCAATCGCTAAACTGAAGTGGACTCACAAGGTGGACTCATGCTCATGACCTGGTGAAGGACGCTGGATGCGAGTAGCACAGGGCCGGTCCACAAGGACCGGCCCTGTGCCACTCGCATCAAGGCAATCTTTTGCCACAAGGCAATCTTTGGGGGAGGCCTATATTCACCAGTGAACGTCTTTCGGCTGATATGATGATGATGATGATAGTGAAATCCGTACGTTTCTACCAAATATCTAAAGCAGTACTTCAAAATTTACATATTGCTAAACCTAGCGGTTGTGGCAGGCAGTAACACTGGAGTAGGTATCAGATTTGTTTGAGGAGTTGGATTGGACGTTAGTATTAAATTCGCATGTTTCTACTTAATATTTAAAGAACTTCTTTAAAATCAAGATATCGAAAAAAGATTAACCTTGCGATCATTGTGGGCAGTACTGCAGCATCAGGAATGAGGAGTTGGAAGTCAAGATTGCCTCTGTTAGTATTTGATTATGCCAAACATGCTATACTTTCATTTTCACGTGTCTATCACTCACGGTTAAGGTAAGCAGTACGTCTGCAGCATCAGGCTTTGAGGATACAAGGATACAAATATTATAACATTGCATTGTCATGGGGACTTGATAAGAGTTCCAAATTTTATTGATTTCCGTGCAGTAGAAGTGGTCGAAAAATCGATCACAAGATTTGAAGCATCGACGACAGTTGATACGCGGTGAAGTTAATAAAAACCGTTTAAAAACATTGTATGTATCACGGTCGGTAAGCGGAATACAAATTCGAGTCATTAAAAGTCCTCCGCCTACGGCGTCGGGCTTCTAATATTCTCGTTTGTAACACCGTACTTAGGTACTTTCCTAAATGCATAGTACATAGTTTTCTAAGTTTAAAGATTAGATTACGTTATGTTACTACTCGTACTTGTACATGAATTCAAACATTTTTAAAATGCGGCCAAGTGCGAGTCTGACTCGCGCGCGAAGGGTTCCGTACCATTATAGGGAAGTGTTCTCGGGCCAACACTCTTTATTATATATATTAATGATCTTCCACAATTAAACATCTGAACATGAACTCTGAAATTATTTGCTACGCAGACGACACCGCGGTTTTAATTCACGGCAACACTTGGGCTGAAACATACCAATCTGCCGAGAGTGGTCTATCAGAAATAGCAAACTGGCTTGATAACAATCTCCTGACTTTAAATGTAGACAAATGTTACCAAATTCCCTTTTCAAAAACTATTGTGTCATCTGCCCCACAAGGCCATATTCTTTGACCTCTCAACGCTAGTTTTAAGAGTCATCCGGCCTCCGCTAATACCCGTGACAGTCGCCGTCAATTATGACGTGATACTGTAATACTCATAGTGAAAATATTTACAGTACTACAACTATGTGACTGAATCGAAACGACATAGTGTAACATAATAATAATATAAGTGATTAATTTATAATCTGGCAAGCTCTAGCAAGCCATGTGTAAAGTAGACGGAAAATTTAGAAAATACACGGATGCGAGACTATCCCATTAATATTTAATACGAAACTCGTTATAGATCCGCGGTCCTATAATGCGTATCAGGCGTACAATTTCATAAAAAATGATGCAAACATGCTGATTTTCAAAATTTTTGATGGACTGTCCACGAAAAAAGTATATAATTATACATGATGATCAGGGGTCGAACTAATCATGCAGATGACGCAAAAATAACGTACCTAATTTTGCATTATAGGATAATGCTTTTATTTAAGCTTCCGTGCTGCATATTTCACAAAGTAATATAATAATTGCGAGTAAAGCCATTACATTTATACAGGATGAAAGATGTATTGATTGTATTTTGTAGTTACACCCAGGGTATACTTGCTGCTATCATAAAATTTGTGAGGCCTGTATTAAAGGTTGTATCATTTATTATAAATACGACTTTACTTGGCCATAATTTTTTATATTACATGTTTATATAAAAACATACATGTGTCTAATTACTGCTTTAATAAGGTACACATTTCATCCTAGAAACTCGACGTAAACCATCTGGATTAGACACAACTAACCCAATCCAAAATCCTGATCTCCTGAGTAATAAAAAATATTTCGGACAAGTATTTATTACAAGAAAATTTACGTTTTGCGAAAAAGACGACATCACACACAAAAAAATCGTACTTTGAGAGACACGCTTTCATGTGCTTCGTAATGTCAAACATTTAGATATTGCCATAGCTCTTATATTGCCCAAAAAAATTACCTGAATTTGTGAAAGGATACTTTAAAGAGAATATGGTATGTAGCTTACGTGTATTTTGACTTTGACATCTAATATAACTGTCGTGGAGCATTTATATCTACCTGTTCTAACTATGGATCAAGCTCATGGTGTTTCATTAAAGATTTTATGTATGGCTTATTCTTATAGCTGCTTCGCTGTTCTCGCACGCATAAGAAAGTGAAGGGCATCTAAAACGTTGTGTAAAAATCCAATTTTATGTAAAACATAAAATCCACCACATTTTATTATTTGTGTATGCCTGATTGGGGAATCATGAAGACTCCGTTTAGATAATATACTCGGGTAGCATCTTGACCTATTGCTTCTTAAAATAGTACCATGGAGTCGCTGAAATAGTCTTACATTCAGCTGTATAGGTTTGTCCGAAATACGTTTGATAGGCAATATTTTAAGCACGATAAAGCCCCTAAAAGAAACAATTTGGAAAGTAGGTAGCCATACATTACGTACACACTATACACTCAGAACATAGAAACGCAAAATAATACATATTTCAAAAGTAAGACCAGGTTAAACTTGTATTTATAATAAACGATACAGTCTTTAATACTATTTGCGTTTTCTTTGGCTCTATATTTCTGATATATTGTGTTATCTCCAAAATGCATTTGAATGTTGGTTCTATGTTTAGTATGTTTTGATCACAGCACGTACATGTTTTTGTCACGTATCTCCAAAAAGGGTAAATTATAACAATATTCTTGTAAATTCGACATTCAATTGTGTATTTTAAAACATTAGTAAAAGAACGGCATTATGTACTCAACTTACTTATTTCAAATGACACTTTCGTTTTAGTAAAAATAGTAATAGTAAAAATATTTTTTGAAAACATTCTATAGGTGATTTAATGTCATCCACATTATTAGTACGATCACTGTACATGGTCAAATTTATCTGTGTTATTATACAGGGTTACTTTTTCACCGTTACAATAAATATGTACCATATCATTGGTATAGATAATAGATCACATTTATCAAGTAAAATTTTCAATTTTTTAAAATTTTTATTAATTTACCCTTCATGCAAATGTAACATAGTGGGCGCCATTCCCTATAGCAACTTTAGTCATTCGTATATTTTTCCATTCAATTTTTTTATGAAAAGCTTATTTCTCATACAGATTGCGCATTTTTACGCGCTTGTGCTAGAAGTGGTTCATTTTACGTCAGGTTGAAATCTTCGGAGGGCCATATGTACTGAAAAACGTCGTACGATATACGTGCGGAAACGAAATTCGCAACTCGTGTCGATTTAAAGCACTCCCTTCGGTCGTGCTTTAATTTATCTCCACTCCTTTAGTACTTAATTTTTTTCGCACTTGTATCGAAATGTACTAATTCTCGGTATGTTTCGTAACAATTCGCATTATTTTCCATAATTTTTTTAATTGATAGTATATTATTAGTAGTATTTTATTGATACTCATGTCTGCCTGCGACCACGGGTGTAACGTCAGGATATAATTAAACGTAAGTTTACGCGATTAGGACCCGTTTGTATTTAAAATATGAGTGATAGTCGTGATAGTTTAAATCAATATAGTGCGACTGCTTGCAAAACATTTCATAAAATAATTCGAATTCCAAAATTAATTGTGTTTTTAAAATTTCATTGGATGATAACGAACTATTATGGATATAAAATCCTATTTTTAATAGATACGAGTAGGTACCATTCTTAATTATTTCACTATTTTCGTCATGTCAAAATGTGTCATGGTCTTATCACCAGTAGTCATCCTACTGTTTTTATCTATACTGTGTAATATGTTTGTTATTGTTTTGGTTTAATATATTGAATAACATAATTCTATTAATTTAGTCACTCACCACTTATGTTTATTCAGTCTCCGAAACCCCAGTGATGATAACATTTTTTTATGTGTTATCACACCAATCTTAAAGATAGTTTGGTTGACGACAGCGGTGCGCAAAATTGACGTACGTCCTCCCTCCAACAGGTCCCGATTGGGACTGAAAGATGACAGCAGGAGCGATCCGGGAGAATAATTTCACATATTTTGTAAGATGAAATATAATTCTTACAATATTAATGATTTCTTCTTGTTAATCGTTGACACAGACTTTGACGTTTCTTCTGATATATTTTTTTCTTGGTAAAGTTATGTAGTTTCTTAGCAAAATGAGTTTTCATGCAGAGATTAGACCTATGTTTGGGATCGTTTTTTATAGGGCGAAGTTTGTTTAAATACTTAATACTAATCAACGCGCGATAGATCAAGTTCTCAAATGTAACATATATAAGTTTTACTTCATAAGGAAGTAGTATTATTGAGAAAACTGAAAAAAAACAAACGGGAATTCTACGCTTACCTCGCCTTAAAATGCATTACTGCCAACAAAAAACTTCTAGTTGCTCCTGTAGTACTATAAAAAGATGTTACACTGTAAAATATTATTTAGGTCTTATATTAGACGAACACCTCTCTTTTAAACAACATATCAATTTGCTTTCCAAAAAAGTTAGAAAGAATGTATAACTACATCGTTAAACGTCTAAGGGATTGCTCGCCCAGAGACGTATTAAATATAATTTACCATGCACTTTGCCAGTCAATAATAAAATACTGTATCACAGTCTGGGGTAGCTCCTGCAAAACGCTGCTGGAGGTTCTACTTGAACTGGAGCGCGCACAGCGTGCAGTTATAAAAGTAATGTTAAAAAAATCATTTATTTTTCCAACAAAACTATTATGCAGAGAATCTGGACTTCTGACAGTACGACAATTATTCATACTTTATGCTGTTATCAGAGTTCATAAAAATATACCACACTATGAATCATCAAACCACATCCTAAACAGAAGAATATACCGAGTACCTGTCCCTTCTATCAAAACAACATTTTTTGCCAAACGCTGTGCCTCATATATGCATCCATTTATTTATAATTCTGTATGTAAAATCTGTGATACAAGAAAATTAACAATATTCAAAGTTATTTTTCCCTCAAAGAAATGGCTTATAACACTCTCTTATGATGATACAGAAGAAATTTTAACGACATGTTTTAGAAGGGTTGACTACTCGTACTTACACTAACACACACACTTACACATTCACACTCACACACGTCTTACACAAATTATCTTAATTATTTATTTATTAAACTAATGTTATACTTTAACTTTGTGTTACCTATTAACTGACTTTTGAGTCTCAAGATACAGGCTCAGCCTAGTTTGAGACTCCTGGGATATCTTTGTGATTATTGTTAATTCGTTAATAATTATTCAATAAATTATTCTTATTCTTATTCTCATTATCAATTTATCGTTTAAAGAATACAGTTAAATCAACCTTTCTCAAAATCTGTAGGAGATAATTTAATCAAACCAAAAATCATTGATAGAGTTTATTATTATGCATATCATCTTTTTTTTAGAATTTTTTACCAATTAGTTTAAAAAATAGAGGAGGGGGGGGGGGACATTTTTCAGAGTTTGATAGCTGATGAAATATCTCGAAAACGGTTCACTTAAATAAAAATGTAATATTTAAACCTTCATAATCATTATAAATATTAGATGTCATATACCAAAGAAAAACGACCAAGATCACCTATGTCCGAGGTGGGGATCGAACCCACGTACTCAGCTTTCGCGGCTGATGCCTGTACCCCTCGGCCACTCGGTCTTAGCAATTACCGGTCAAATTTCTCGGGTATATGCAATCCCTTACAAGGCTAAGCGCCTTTGACCATTCTCTAAGGGCAAGCACTAACTACATGCCTGCACCTCCTATTTAGAATACTTTACAGTTTTCTAGAATAGCTAGAGAGAGATGGTGCTGCCATCTATTGAACATATTGTGAAAACACAAATCAAATTATTTATTAACTAAATATTTTGATTTGTATTTTTAATTTTTCTCCAGTAGTCACACTACTTAATACTATATAAATTATAAATATTAGATGTCATATACCAAAGAAAAACGACCAAGATCACCTATGTCCGAGGTGGGGATCGAACCCACGTACTCAGCTTTCGCGGCTGATGCCTGTACCCCTCGGCCACTCGGTCTTAGCAATTACCGGTCAAATTTCTCGGGTATATGCAATCCCTTACAAGGCTAAGCGCCTTTGACCATTCTCTAAGGGCAAGCACTAACTACATGCCTGCACCTCCTATTTAGAATACTTTACAGTTTTCTAGAATAGCTAGAGAGAGATGGTGCTGCCATCTATTGAACATATTGTGAAAACACAAATCAAATTATTTATTAACTAAATATTTTGATTTGTATTTTTAATTTTTCTCCAGTAGTCACACTACTTAATAGTATATAAATTATAAATATTAGATGTCATATACCAAAGAATAAAATATTTTAAAATTAAAAATAAAACCGCCTTCAAAAATTCGCCCGAACTAAAAAGTTAAAAATAATTTTGGTTCCTACTTCTTAGGATTTCCTACCCAAACCTTTAAACCTTTTACCCTATTCATTGGAATAAAACATTATGGCTAGGTACCCTACAGATTTCTTAGAAGTCGGTGCCAAGCCGAATACGTTCATAGGTATATATTAGATAGAGCTTTGTAACTTACTGTCACTCCGCTACAGCTTTTATCAACAGAATGGTCTGCCTCAGTCATTTTCATGACAGCATAACCGGAGTGACAGTAAGTTACAAAGCTCTATCTAATACATATAAGTACTCGCGAAGTGAACATATTTGGCTTGGCACCGACTTCTAAGAAATCTGTAGGGTACCTAGCCATAATGTTTTATTTCAATGAATAGGGTAAAAGGTTTAAAGGTTTGGGTAGGAAATCCTAAGAAGTAGGAACCAAAATTATTTTTAACTTTTTAGTTCGGGCGAATTTTTGAAGGCGGTTTTATTTTTAATTTTAAAATATTTTATTTTTTTGCTTTTTAGTAGTGTAAATATAAAATCGTTATTCAGTATGCTCTAAATACTTATAATTAGAATGTACTGCACTGTAGTAGGCCATAAAACCTGAACTGGCGAACTTATATGAATACAAAAACAATTTCAAAGGTAACAGACTTAGCATGCCAATATTATTTAAAGAATCACTAACCGCTAACCGACATGTCATAACTACTAAGCAAACACTTGAATTTATCTCGAAAATGTATGACATTTGTTATATACAAAGAATGATCCTCCAACCCCTAATCGTTAAGGAGTTATTTCTTTCATCATCAGCTCACCAACATGAGACTATGACCACCTAAAGGCAAATACTCGAATAGCCTCCAAAATATATGAAATATGTTATATTTAAAGAATTATCCCCCAACTCTTAATCTCCAAGGAGTTGTACCTTACATCATCAGCTCACCAACATAAAAGGATGACCACCTAAAGGCAAATACTCAAATAGCTTCCAAAATACACGAAATATGTTATACTTAAAGAATTATCCCCCAACTCCTAATTGCTAAAGAGTTGTACCTTCCATCATCAGATCACCAACTTAAGATGTTCATGACTAGATGCAAATACTTGATTAGTCTTCGAAAATAAATGAAAAATGTCATGTGTGCCTACAACATTTGAAGAGTTCCCTCGATTTCTCCAGGATCCCATCATCAGATCAGGATTCGGTGACAATGGGACCAACTAGAAGGTATACCCTTTCAAACAAAAAAAGAATATTTCAAATCGGTCCACGCGTCTTCGAGTAATCGGGGAACATACATAAAAAAAAAAAAAAGATTTCGACGAATTGTAAACCTCCTCCTTTTTGAAGTCGGTTAAAAACGACCAAGATCACCTATGTCCGAGGTGGGGATCGAACATACGTACAAAATATTTAGTTAATAAATAATTTGATTTGTGTTTTCACAATATGTTCAATAGATGGCAGCACCATCTCTCTCTAGCTATTCTAGAAAACTGTAAAGTATTCTAAATAGGAGGTGCAGGCATGTAGTTAGTGCTTGCCCTTAGAGAATGGTCAAAGGCGCTTAGCCTTGTAAGGGATTGCATATACCCGAGAAATTTGACCGGTAATTGCTAAGACCGAGTGGCCGAGGGGTACAGGCATCAGCCGCGAAAGCTGAGTACGTGGGTTCGATCCCCACCTCGGACATAGGTGATCTTGGTCGTTTTTCTTTGGTATATGACATCTATTATTTATAATTTATATAGTATTAAGTAGTGTGACTACTGGAGAAAAATTAAAAATACAAATCAAATTATTTAGTTAATAAATAATTTGATTTGTGTTTTCACAATATGTTCAATAGATGGCAGCACCATCTCTCTCTAGCTATTCTAGAAAACTGTAAAGTATTCTAAATAGGAGGTGCAGGCATGTAGTTAGTGCTTGCCCTTAGAGAATGGTCAAAGGCGCTTAGCCTTGTAAGGGATTGCATATACCCGAGAAATTTGACCGGTAATTGCTAAGACCGAGTGGCCGAGGGGTACAGGCATCAGCCGCGAAAGCTGAGTACGTGGGTTCGATCCCCACCTCGGACATAGGTGATCTTGGTCGTTTTTCTTTGGTATATGACATCTAATATTTATAATTTATATAGTATTAAGTAGTGTGACTACTGGAGAAAAATTAAAAATACAAATCAAAATATTTAGTTAATAAATAATTTGATTTGTGTTTTCACAATATGTTCAATAGATGGCAGCACCATCTCTCTCTAGCTATTCTAGAAAACTGTAAAGTATTCTAAATAGGAGGTGCAGGCATGTAGTTAGTGCTTGCCCTTAGAGAATGGTCAAAGGCGCTTAGCCTTGTAAGGGATTGCATATACCCGAGAAATTTGACCGGTAATTGCTAAGACCGAGTGGCCGAGGGGTACAGGCATCAGCCGCGAAAGCTGAGTACGTGGGTTCGATCCCCACCTCGGACATAGGTGATCTTGGTCGTTTTTCTTTGGTATATGACATCTAATATTTATAATTTATATAGTATTAAGTAGTGTGACTACTGGAGAAAAATTAAAAATACAAATCAAAATATTTAGTTAATAAATAATTTGATTTGTGTTTTCACAATATGTTCAATAGATGGCAGCACCATCTCTCTCTAGCTATTCTAGAAAACTGTAAAGTATTCTAAATAGGAGGTGCAGGCATGTAGTTAGTGCTTGCCCTTAGAGAATGGTCAAAGGCGCTTAGCCTTGTAAGGGATTGCATATACCCGAGAAATTTGACCGGTAATTGCTAAGACCGAGTGGCCGAGGGGTACAGGCATCAGCCGCGAAAGCTGAGTACGTGGGTTCGATCCCCACCTCGGACATAGGTGATCTTGGTCGTTTTTCTTTGGTATATGACATCTAATATTTATAATTTATATAGTATTAAGTAGTGTGACTACTGGAGAAAAATTAAAAATACAAATCAAAATATTTAGTTAATAAATAATTTGATTTGTGTTTTCACAATATGTTCAATAGATGGCAGCACCATCTCTCTCTAGCTATTCTAGAAAACTGTAAAGTATTCTAAATAGGAGGTGCAGGCATGTAGTTAGTGCTTGCCCTTAGAGAATGGTCAAAGGCGCTTAGCCTTGTAAGGGATTGCATATACCCGAGAAATTTGACCGGTAATTGCTAAGACCGAGTGGCCGAGGGGTACAGGCATCAGCCGCGAAAGCTGAGTACGTGGGTTCGATCCCCACCTCGGACATAGGTGATCTTGGTCGTGTTTCTTTGGTATATGACATCTAATATTTATAATTTATATAGTATTAAGTAGTGTGACTACTGGAGAAAAATTAAAAATACAAATCAAAATATTTAGTTAATAAATAATTTGATTTGTGTTTTCACAATATGTTCTTCATAATCATTTTCAAAGATTTCTTCTATTGATATCCCACACGCCTATATACATCTAAAAATTTTTTTGCATCCCTTAGTTACATGTATGGAGGGCCCAACCCAATATTTTTTTTACAATTTAGTATCATAATTCTGTAGCGGTTTATACAACACATATTCTTACCAAATTTCATTACTGTAGCATTTATAGTTTCCGAGTAAATCAGCTGTGACAGACGGACAGACGGACATGACGAATCTGTAAAGGTTCCGTTTTTGCCATTTTGGCTACGGAACCCTAAAAAGGTGATAAGTTCAATTGTGATTCTGCCACTTGATCATTTCAAAGTACTTATAGCTAATAAAATAGTGAAATGATTATAATGATTCTTATTGGTAATAAATTAAGAGATTTATTAAGGTAGTAATAATAGTTTATAGGTGCTACTAGCATATTGTTTAGTCTATAAATTGTTTCACTGTTATACCTATGCACTTAACCTCTAGTTGCCCAGAGGCATATACGTATAAAAAGGTCTCCTCAAACAAAAGAAAGTCTATTCTATTTCCTAGTCCTACACTATGAATTCCAAATTCATTGAAAAATTTTATTGAGCTGCAGGGGGTTAAATCGTGTATGGAACTATTAGGTGCCTAATAAGTACCTATATAGTTGTGTGTTGTGTGTACAATATTTGATTATTAGTTCAACAAAGGTTCAAGTATACCAGAAGAACGCGATGTCATCGAGGAAAAGTAATAAATATTGTTGGACATCTTATACTAATCGACTTAGTCCCACGGTAAGCTCAATTAAAGCTTGTAATAAAAGGTACCAAGCGACGATATACGTAATACGGTCCATTCATCCTTAATATTTAGTTGTCTTATCTAGTAAACAACTTTCTAACCTAAAACTACACGTTTTCTGTTGTAAACTGCCGTTTCCTTGATAAAAAATTAAGCAATTTACTAATCACTACGGACGGACTGCACAAATACGGACTCAGGCATTTTGGTATAGGCAAATATGGCAGTTTACACCAGAAAACGTGTACTTTTAGGTTAGAAAGTTGTTTACTAGATAATACAACTAAGGATGAATGGACTTTAGATAGATACATATAGATACTTAAATACATAGACAGCTATAACCAAAGATCAAAATTAAATATTTGTGATAGATAAATACACAAATAATGCCCTCGCCGGGATTCGTACCCGGAACCTCCAGCTTCGTAGGCGGGGTCACTACCTAGGCTACGGAGGCTGACATTAAATAGTGAGAGATGCACCGGAGTTGCACTTCACCTGCGTGATTCAATTACTATAATGAACAACGCAAGGGCATTATCTTCTGTATTATTTGCCGTATCCTGGTATTATAAACGATGACAACCGCATTTTTTCTCAGGTGCCACTCATTGCTATGTCAAGCGGGAAAGTTTATAGACGAATTAGATTCATAATGACTGATTATTTATAATTAGACGCAGTTATGATAGCAAATATCAAAGTTCTCATTGCATGATTCATTGATTGCACTAAAGCCACATGTGGAGTCGATCATCATCATCATTTATTTAAGTGCTTGGCTCTTGTCGGTGGAGTAATTTTCATTATATTCTATTCTCTGCCTTTTCCTTCAGCTTTCTATCCGTTTCAACTTCTATAGTTTCCTTCAATTGCTCCATGTAGGCTCTCCGTGGTCTTCCTCTTTTTCTTTTTCCTTCTATCTTTCCTTCGATTAAAACTTTAATGAAAGCATCGTGACGAAGTAAATGACCTATCATTTTTCCTCGTCTGTTTTGTTTCCTCTATGTGGAGTCGATAATTTCTTTATATTTAAACATACTCTTCCCAACCACATTATTAAGATTTAAATTGTATTGCAAATTGGGGGATCTGAGAAGACAGAATCGTCAAATAAAACCTGGCTCATAGAGGTCAGTTAAGTAACGTAGATGGAGTAAAATCGAACGATCTTTATAATTAAACAAGTTTGATTATCTTATTCTTTTAAACTAGGAAGAAATGGAAAATTCTAGAAGGTAAATTTAGGACCTAAATCTGAATCGCTAGTGATGATCATAGCCACTGATAACCTCACCACCATATATATGTAATGTGTAAGTAATGACGCGCTCCTATGAAATGGTTTTCACGAAAGACCAGCGAGGTACCTGAACAAGTATCTTGACATAAAGCTGAGTGAAAACCTTTTCAGTGACGCTTTAATAATTATTTGTATGTTATAATCTGTACTTATGTTTGTATTTTAAGCGCACTGAATAAATTATTGACTTGGCAAACAATTTATTTCATAAAATACACTGATGTGAGAACAAATTATCTAGACTAAAATTAAATAATAAAATTCTGTTGGTATGTCTGTGGTTTTCAGTGAATGGTGAAACACGTTGTATATGGACGGATTCAAAGATGTTTAGTATAGGATTCCTGCTCCGTCTTCGCATTCGAAGGCTCTGATATGCCTTCTGGTTGCCTCTTATTCTTATTGAAACTGCTCGTATAACAGATATTTGGACTTTAACTTTAAGCCAAAAAATTACTTGAGAGTACTGAATAAATTATATTTCTTTCTTTCTTTCTATACCAGGTCCCGGCATCATGCACAACTCCAGCATCACAGCCAGCAGCATGCCGAAGCTGCAGGTTGTGCTGCACCAGCTCGTGAAGAACCAGGTGGTGCGGAGACCCATGCCGGTGCTGGCGGCTCCGAGGATGCTGGCGAAGGACAAGCGGATGGGTGAGACACTTTTATGGTTCCCATAAATTAAAGAGCACTACAGTGTTATTCACTAAGGAAACCACCTTGCTATCAGCGCTGTGTCAGCGCTGCGGCAGCATCAAGCCTAAAAATGGTATTCACTAACGACACTAGCACTTAAACGACACTAGCGCTCGGCGACGAATGCGGCGTGAGCTGGAACTACACTGCGTCGAGATTTACCGCCTACAGTTCGACGACGAGCTGTTCTACGTTAGTGAATACCGTTTTTCGCAGCGCTGCGCTCGACGTCGAAGTGAAGGCTGTCTCGTCGTCGAGCTCGTTGATGAACGCAGCGTCGAATGTGTGAATAAGAGAATAGCATAGCATGAGCAGGTCGTAAACTGTGCAGGCTAAGTAACAAGAGCACCTAGTTATTCGGCTAATTACCTTACTGCTGTCTCCATGGGAGTAAGTTTTTGATAGCACAGGGCTAAGGCTAGTAACGTATAATTTGTAGAACATTCTCAAAATTCTCTAAAAAATGGAAAATGTTATGATGTTTTTTACTGAGAACAGTCTCTTTAAGTTTTATTACGCAATGGTCTAAATTGTTTAGGCGGCCATGACTGATATATCGGTACCGCTGGTCAACCCCAATGACCGATAGCAGCAACGACAAATAACCAAGAGACCATCATAAGCCAACTGGTCAAAAGTACATAAAATAGACACGCTAGGTTTTTAGACCAACAAATCTAAATGGCCAATATCCAGAACGAGGTGGTTTAAGCCGTAAAAATGCCCGTTCCCGCCATAATTCACCGCAATAGTTCGAACCAGCCGCAGCCGGATAGATAATGTAGTCTGAGAGCTGACCATCAATAGTTGACCTTACAAATGATAAAATTTGGGACCTATGCAGCTATTGGTCGTAATCTTAATTACGTACCTAATCAAAACTATCGTAGGTACGTTATTAAGGGCTTAATGAAAATAAAATAAGGATCGTTTCCATTGTGTTACGACAGTTAAGGTGCATTCAGACCAAACGAGCATTCGCTACTCTGTCCCCCGTTCTACGAAATCAACGAATCACGTTTTGTGTAATGATCGAATTTCGTAGAGTGGGGGGGACAGAATAGCGAATGCTCGTTTGGTCTGAATGCACCTTTAGACATTCACAGTATACGGGTAACTTATGGGTATCACAAAAGAGTGATGTTAAGTGTGGTTTTCATGAAAACTGTTAACTATAGACATTTTTTTGCAATTGACCAGCATAATGGCTAAATTTGTGCAAAAATATATACAAAACATTTGTTCTGTATCATTGCTCCGTTAGTTATAATGGTACATTTCAGACTAAAGGTGCTTTTAGACCAAACAAGCATTCGCGCATTCTATCCCCCACTATACGAAATTCGTTCGTTACACAAAACGTGATTCATTGAAATTCGTTGATTTCGTAGAGTGGGGGATAATATGAGCGAATGCTCGTTTGGTCTAAATGCACCTTAAGGGCTCGTCCAATCATGTCATCGATTTTGGGAATGGTCAGCAAAATATCACGATCGATCACGACCTGGGTCAGCTTACGTTTATCAAATATCCATAAGGGGGAGGGTCAATAATTGCCGAAATATGATCACATTATTTTCGAACGAGCCTATCCCAGAACGGGTAATGCAATTTTTCGGGTATATTTTTATATTTAAATCATACGTTTGTGAATAAGAAAAGAATAAGTGACCTTATCTATTGTCGTTGTCGGCCGTGTGGTGACGGCAGTAAGAATACATTTGTCACCGCCCCAACTCCTCCTGCGGCTGTCGTCAAAGTCGACTAAGGGATTGAGGTGTCACTGACCATTATTTGATAAAAGATTGATGATGGGCAGCAGCGTCATCATAGTGGACACATTACTGCGATCGCCAATCCGCTTGCCTAGCGTGGCGATTATAGGCATTTACCTCCTAATGCGTCTATACGCATAGTAGATAGGAGAGCCCTACGTCCAGCAGTGGACTATATATAGTGAACTTATCCATTGTCATGCTGTCTCTCTGACTACAAAGCATGCATAATGCATGAAAGAGCACCAGTTTACAGAGCGGCATTTAAATTCATCGGGCGAAGGAATGTTATTGTTTACCTTTAGTTTTATTCTAGTTTAGCATTTTATGACAAATGTATACATGATCGAACCGCTGATGCATTTATAAGGGCTATTCTATTTTTCTTTGTAATTTTTTTGTTTGGATTATTTATCATTTTACACAGAATTACGAGCTCTTTAATCGTGGCATGAGAAAAAAAACATTTCATGTGAGGATCGAATTCGAAAGTCCTTGTGATTCTGAATAGTAAGTAAAGAAAAAGTTCATACAAAAAATTCAACCATGAAGTTGAAATTTTTCGATAATTTCATGGCAGCAGCAAGAGGAAAGGGCTATTTTGATCCCTCCTAGTAGGGCAGAAAATAACATATCCTGCATCGGTGAAAATACTGAAATCAATATTTGTTGCTATTGGACACGTTTGAACGACTTTGAAACCTTTTTATAAAAGGTTATTTTTTATTTTCTTAACACGTTTCCTGTGCATGCATCACATGTGATGCATTTGAAGCTTTTGATGATACGTGAATGCAGCATATGTGATGCACGACCCTATTTAAATATAGGGATAATTTGAAATTTGCACGTACGAGCTAAGCACGTAAACCCGCTCGTATCAGCTGTAAAAAGTGACAATTTGATAAAATTAGGTATTGGCGGACTATTAATACTGTTGTCAGGTTAAGGCCGGGTCACACCAGATGCGTGTACGTGCACGTGCACGTGCGCGTTGCGTGGCGTGCACGGCACCCATGTCACACCGAGAGCTGCGCACGCAGAGCCGTGCACGCAGAGCTGCAGAGCTGTGCACGCAACGGTGGCGCACGCTGCAGCACCGCTGTGTGACTAGCCGCCGGAGGGAGGCGGGCGGCGGCCGGGGGTGGCGGGCAGAGATCGGCCTCCCCCCACCGCAACCCATCGCCACCCACCACCACCCGTCGTGCCCGCCACCCCCGGTCGTCACCCAC
>JALPQI010010132.1:0-34833 GCA_025490895.1 Thaumatotibia leucotreta | reverse complement strand
TCCTCGAAATGTAAAAAAAATTGTCTTTTTTCATACATTTTGACCGATCGATCACGACATTTTGTATGAAAAAGCCAAATTTTTTTTTGAGATTTCTGCGTTAGCTCCATAGGTAAAACCTACCAAATCACCCCGTTCGAGGTTTCCGGTGGCTATTGTAACACGTTGTAAGTATATGTGAATAGTGAACTATGGGCCAAGATTACCACAGAGTCCCAACCCAACAAGGCAGCCCAACATCTCCAGGTGGAGAGCTGTAAGACCCCGTCGGCGGTGACGAAGTGAGCTTGACTCGTTTCTGAAGGGATGGTCAGACACTGCCTTTCCTCAGCAGGTGGGACAATACAGGCTCCTAATAGTAATAATGGTCGGGGTCGAAAAGTGCCCGAGTGGAGATCATGGTTTTGAAAACGCGGTGTAGGACGTCCACCCACAAGACAAACGACTTGGACTTAGAGCACCTAGTCATATCATACCTAGGTTTAGTGTCAGGGGTGGTAAGTTTCTACCGCGAACAGCGCGTGTGGTAGCTACAACCCACCTTCAAATATGTCAAAATATGTAAGCAAAATCCCTTGAAAAAACTTTTTGTTCAATCTTGCATTTGATTTTATTACAACAAATTAATCGGAGATCATGTCATGAAGAAAACAATCGTACATGTAATCATATCGGCTCCTTTGTTAAAAATGGCTTTAGCCATAAAGAGCATTCGGTTATTGCATTATTTATGAAATGCTAACTTACGTCTATCTCCGACCTTTAAGTACTTAAATACCTACTTACTACCGTATTGCTGCTTTCCTTACATGGAAACTTGATATCATTTGTTTACTGATCGTCCTCCCAATACTGACTCAATAGTATTAGTAATAAGGTTCTAATTTCATCAATAAATTATCATTAATCCATGCTGAGCTACACACGTGCGTGAGATTACAATGACACGTTTACATCAATTTCGAAAGAGCGTAAATAATTGTCATTTTATAGGTACTTACGACATTTTGATATTCAGAAGCGTCCTTTTGAGTTTCTATAGAAATTGCCTGCAGTATTATTATTATGATTTTGTTCTAAAGGGAGGAAGTCTATTATTTCTGTAATACGTGTCTTCAAATTTGATAGAAATGTTGCCTTTGTTATTTGAAATGCTTTATTACATTAAAATATGTATATATTTTTTACTTATTATGTTTTTCTGTTTCAGGTAAGTCTTCAATTTTTACAAATCATTCGCGAAATAAACGTAGGTAAGTGTTTTCATAACTAGTTCACAAGTTCACGCTTATTGACTCATTATTATGAATATTATGATAGGCTACAAATAATCACATGAGTTACTTTCAATTATGACATGTTAATATCTTCAACAGGGGACTTTCCTTCACGCTTGGCTGTAACATTGTCGTACAAAAGCTTAAAATATCATGTGGCTAACCTATTGAACAGTATCAATGCAAAAGCTATTCTAGACTAGCTTTATCTAGGTCAGTGTTGTCGTATCGGCCATCGCCGATCACCCGACCCAAGATGGCAATCGCACAATTATTGTAAATACTTGTATATGCGGTGTAAGTACATACTTATCGACCATCTTATGGTAATGTTAAGATGGCGCCAGATAACCTTTATTAGTAGAAAAACGTTTTATATCCATAGATCAGATGTGTTGTTGGAGAAATGCGACCTCAGCGAGTTGGCGCTTACGTCAAAATATGTTGTATTTACAAATAAACATCGGTAGGAATATCGTAAGTGGATACCACGTTTGGGTCCGTCTTTCTGTGACAATTGACACATATTCTAATGTAACTTCTAATATGTTGTTGGTTAAGAAGACATGATTAAGCCTCATATTGAACGTACTAGTGACAGTTAGAAAGTATGGCCGTGTAAACATAGATATTGTACCTATACGGAAATTTAGAAATACTAAGCACTTAATAATTATTTATCTGTGCACATGAATTTTCCCTTTTATCGGTTGTATGTCTTATCTTTCATCAGCTGCGTTTAGTGTTGTATCTTTTCATTTAAGGCTAGCAACGCACTTACTAATAGTAGGTAATACATGCTGGCACATCGGCGTTTTTTCTCAATATTCTGAATAAACGTAAAGAGATTATTATTACGAAAATTATTCGTTCACATTTCTTGAGAATACTACCTCTAGGTAGGTACATATGTCTATGTACATGAATGTCACCATATTTGATCAATTCAATCAAGTCTTGTTTGCAGTCAAGAGTCGTAACTATCTGTCATACGACGAATAGAAAAAAAATTTAGTCGTCAATCGTAAACGAAAGGCAGCTAACTGTCTTTGTCGCACTAATATGAAAGAGTAACAGAGAGGGAAAACTACGATACGCTACTAAGCGTTAGCGATAGGCAACTTGGCTAAGCATCCAGGTGATGTTATAAAGCATTTATAAGTACATAGCATATTTTAATTTATACTTTAAATGTATAATAAACGTCATGAACTAAACAACTATAATTTAATAAATAATTTAATAATAGGGTTGCTTAGTGAGAAAAGGCGTTTAGCGTGTAAACTTGACGGACAGAATGTGAGCAAATGGGAAGAACCCGAGGCGGGCCCTATCTTTATAAAAGCTAAATAAATGGCAGCACGCGAAAACATGGCAACATGATGACGTTAAAGAAATAAAAAACCCACTAAACGTTCATTTTGATTCCGGCTTACTCTGTTTCCAATTCAGGCTTGTGGTCACAAAACATAATACGAATTTGGAATTTACACCAGTTTTTTTTCTTTATTATCGTATTGTATAGATAATGTATATGTCTATCTCTGAGAGTATATAATAAATAATAAATAAATAAATATCTTGCGACATCTTACACAAATCGACCTAGTCCCACGATAAGCTCAATTAAGGCTTGTGATGTGGGTACCAGGCGACGATATATAATATATAATAGATACTTAAATACATAGACAGCCATGACCAAGGAACAAATATTCGTGATAAATAAATACACAAAGAATGCCCTCATCGGGATTCGAATCCGGAACCTCCAGCTTCGTAGGCAGGGTCACTACCAACTATTAGGCTACGGAGGCTGACAGATATAAGGCACGAGGAATACAGAAATCAAAATGGGACCGGAAATTGTAGTTGAAGTTTTCTAAGCCGACTATTTATTAGGTACTAATGATTGCCCTAAATGATCAACTTTCATATAATATTTCATTTTCAAATTTCTTATGACATATAGGATCAAACGATCAAACCTGATAGAACGACCGTTATAATTTTTAAAATGCATTTACGACTAGTTTCCGACACAAACGCCGTTTATGCATATTAAAAAATAAAAATACATGTATTAGAGGAGTAGATACAACACACATCATCATCAGCCTGGACGTAGGCCTCTCCTATTAAACTATGCGTATAGACGCATTTGGAGGTAAATGCCCATAATCGCCACGCTGGGCAGATACAACAAATGACAAGAATTCTCCATCTGGAAAATTTTACTAGGGCTATCTATCATCAATGAAAACGACATAAGGGCTAGTCCCACGGGAGCCAAGTCAAATGTCACCGTCGTGTTCATGAAATCTGACATTCGCAGTGGCGCCAACTGGCGGGTGAACACAATAACCCTCGTTAGGCAGCTGTGCCATTGGCTTCAAACTATTAGCGAGTAATCTACCAACTCTTTCGTATACCATAGGCAACAAACTGGGTATTCATGAACTTTTAGAGCATAAGGAACAGTGGTAGATTAACTGTGTTGACGTTTGTATGCTTTGTTCTTACTTTGTTTGCTGCATTGTGACACTGTCAGAACTGTCACTGTCTATTTTATCGTTGTCTGCTAAAATGTCAAAGTCGAAAATCATTTATCGTACTCGTATTTAACAAGTTTAGAGTTAAATAACAGAGCATGTATGGGTCATAATGTAGGGTAACAGGGTTAATTAGACTAAGTCTCCCTCCCGGTAGAATAGTGAAACACCTCAAGTATAGTGCCCCGACCGAGGTATCATCAAATAGTAGGTACATTACGATACAAGAGCGAAGAATGCGAGTGGCGATAAATTAAAATACAACCCAAGGGAGTGTTTTAAATCGATACGAGCTACGAATTTAATTTCTTCGTACTTGTAAATACGTGAATCGTACGACGTTTTTTAGTACCTATCGACGGTTCTCCGAAAATTCGATCCGACAAAAAATTAACCACCGTAAATAAACATCATCCGTACTAAAAAAATATATTCAATTTAAGTTTAACTGCGTTCAACTCGTTTTGTGAATTCTCGAATAACAGCCTGCAGTGAAGATGCGTTAGATAAATCAGTCTTTACCATATTAGAACGTTAAGCTTGACGTTTACTTAGCATTATCTTCTGTAGAGATGCTATCGGCATTAGTAGAAATAGTAAGTAATATTGTACGGTGGCTTATATATAAATATCGCCACAATTTTATACCTTATGCCTTTGACATACGTTATGAAATGTCCACATTACATACATAGTATTAGTGATTGACGGATATGTGGTGAAATTGTGATAGTGTAGTTTTAAGTAAAGTTGCTATTGGTAGTGACTCTGCCTACGAAGATGGAGGTTTCGGCTTCGAATCCCGGCGAGGGCATTGTTTGTGTATCTATTTATCACAAATATTTGTTCCTTGATCGTGGCTGTCTATGTATTTAAGTATCTATATGTATCTATTAATTATATAATTATATCGTCGCTTTCGTACCCAGCCCACATCCCAAGCCTTAATTGAGCTTACCGTGGAACTAGATCGATTTGGATAAGATGTCCCAAGATATTATTAATTTGAATTTTATATACATACAAGCGTAATTTATAAATTGATCCCAGTTTACGTTCTCCAGGTTTTTTAACGTATCACCCCTATTTTCAGCCATAGAGTTCGATCCGTCTTTTTCTAACTACCTCAACATTAATAAACATGTGCTAAGACCGTATTTCAAAGAGCCAATGTAATCTTTAAACCAAGAATATCACTGCGCAAGCCACAATAACCGGCTATTAGTCCTTTTTGTTCGCGGGGTAATCCCGGCGATCTCACAAAAGCGATCCACAACCTAATCTACTCATAATGTATGGAGCCCGCAAGCCCGGAATTGCGGGAAAAATGGCTTCTCGGCGGGATGATTAACGTGGAGAATGTTTGTTTATTGCTTTCGGTATTTTTTCTCGCATTTAGTTTGGAACTTTCTTTGGGGCTGTTTCTATTGGACGCGCAGATTCTGAGGTAAAAGCGTTTTTACTTATTTCTATACGTAAGTGGTTTTGCAAATCTGCTGACCAGGGTGCTTAGCCAAGTTGCCAATCGCTAGCGCTTGCTAGCGCATCGTAGTTTTCCCTCTTTGTCGCACTAATATGAAGAAGTGACAGAGAGGGAAAACTACGATGCGCTAGCAAGCGCTAGCGATTGGCAACTTGGCTAGGCATCCAGGTACTCCAGACTACAGACAAAAGTAATTCGATTACTCCTTCCGATTACTTTTGTATGTGTACTTTGAAATCTATATAGATTACAAAGTACAGATACAAATGTAATTTACAGAAGTCATCAAATCACTATTTGCCCCACTTTGCTACAGACCTCTTAATATAAGAGGCGGATGAAACAAATTATGAATGCATGTAATTATCTACACAAGGTAAACATACTCGTCGCTAACACGTTCAATCTTAGGCCAGCCGTACACCTGTAAGTTCTTACGTAAGTTATAGGGACGGGGCTATACTAGGGAATGAGTTAGTGATATTCACCTCTCATTCCTTTGTATAGCTCCGTCCCAATGACTTACGTAAGAACTTACAGGTGTACGAGCGCTCTTATGTTATTATAATACTAATAGTGTCAGGCGATTATCATCTAAGCACAAAGGTGTCCAGCATTGGTAAATTTACCTTACAAGATTTTATTTTGTGCTTTGCGGTTTATTATGACGGTGTGTAAGGTACATAGGCAATAAATAATGTTTGTATTTATCTTGTTGCCGTGGGATGACTGCCTAATCGGAAGTCATTCCATAATTGACGGTTCAATACTTTCAATTTCATGGCCCACGCTTAAGAAAAGCTCCTTAATAGCAGTGCAGTTCCTTATAAACAAACTAAATGCAAAGCCTATTAAATTACTGTGAAAGCTGTCCTATTACGTCACAGTGAACGCAGGCTGTGTGATGACGTCATTACCCCATTGTCGAGGAGATTAATGTGTTCGTGACGTCAGCAATCTCCAGAACAAGGAGTTAGGAGATTGGCAGTCGGACTGACAATGTAGGTACATAGGGAATTAACACTAGGTTCAATCAGCTTAGGTTAACTAACTATTTCGCATATTACCTGTATGTCATACTTATCATTGAAGTAGTTAGAGTGTAGGATACTCTTGAAGTGTAGTGAGGTTGGGTGCTTCCAGATTAAATCTGTGGCTCTAGAAGTTCTTATCCATCATCAGCCTAGTCCACTGCTGGACATAGGCCTCTCCTATTAACTATGCGTATAAACGCATTAGGAGGAAAATACCCATAATCGTCACGCTGGGCTGTGAAGCTCTTATGTTTGATGGGAATTCGCGAGCCTGCTCGGAGCTCTCAGTCTCTGTTTGATTGCACTGATTGAAAAGAGATGGCTAGCCGCGAAAATCATTTTAATAAAGCGGCCCTAAGTACCGCGAACTTCGAAATCCGATGATTACGAAGAAAAAAAAATCGATGATTTGTCTACATAACTCTAAAAAAGGTGTCATTGTCATTAGAGTGACAGAAATAAATGCTCGAAATTAAAAAAAATCGAAAATCGCGGTTGTAGGCCAGGTAGGTTATTAAAATCATCGTATCCTTCCATTCGCTTTCTAAGAGATGATATCTACCTACATGAAAGTACGTTTTTTATCCTTGAGCGTAATAAAACGAGGATAACAGCCGCAAGACCATTAATGGGTTGAAATAAGTCATATCTTAATATATGCGATTATGCTAATATAAGCTCGAAGATAAAAAAAAACTCACCACGCCCTCTGACAAAAATTAATTGGCCAAACTTATGTTTTAAGTTCTCAACTTAATTAAATTTCTTATCTCATAAACGAATATTTAAAGTTTTGCGAAAACGCGCGAATGAGTCAATAATGTTGGTTAAATTATAAGCTGTCAAAACATATGTCAAGCGAGGAGCGTTCGCAATCAATTTGTTTGATCAGTTTATTTGCTGATTGACGTATGAAGTGATCTGCGAAATATGAAGCTTTGTACATATGAAGTGTTATGTCATTTATGTCGCTATTGTGATGAAGGACGCGCATTTGTTAATATGTACACTCGGCATAGTTGGATGGTTCGACTCTGCTTAATAATGTTGTATGTAATGGTTCGCTTTTTCGTACTTTTTAGGATTCCGTAATAAACAAGGAACCCTCATAATTTTGCCATCTCTCTCTGTCCGCAGCATAATTAGCTCAGTGGCCTTTAGTACTAGAAATTAGCAATTTGGTACAGGCACACATATTAATTACGCCAACAAAGTGGTAGAATAAAATAGATAGAAAAATATCTCCCTTACTCGTAAAGTGAGGATGTTTTTTTTTGCTGTAATCTTATAGTGTGCGGTATTCGCGATTTCAAAAGAAAGGGTCCTGACATGCTGCCGGTTTTTTTAGTTACTTACATAATGGTTACCTACCTACATTTACATTTACGAGATTGAATGTCTATGTAGTTTAGCTATGAAAACATTTTGAGCTTCGTTGCATTTGAAGATTTAAAAACTGAACAGAACTTTAGGAAATATATGTGGTTTTGTTCTTTTTTCGAAACCATTTTTTTCTGATACTTGGTATAAGTACGTACCCACTAAACGATGTTTTACAACAACATTAACATAAATTACTTAATCAAGGATTGTTTGTCGACTTTGTCATTATTACTCAAAGATTATCTCATCTGTGAATAAGTAATTTAAAAACGTTTAATTTTCGCGATGGCTCTTACTTTAACTACCGTTCACAAGATTGCTTGACATTTCATGATTTGGTAGCTCACCGTATTAAGATATTACAAAATTTCACATTACAAAAAAACCACGTTATTGCTTCGCCTTCGATTTTAATGTAAATTACATAAAGCTGTATTCATGTTGTTGGAGTTAAGAAATATGAGACATAATTGCATTTTTATCGGCGGCGGGCGAATTCGCGTCGCTTCTTTTTATAGCAATTATCGTATGGAAATATGTGATCGATTTATAAAGTTAATATTGAGGCTGTCTCAGACTCACGAGGCCAGACGAGTCTCTCCAGTTACCGTTTTCTTTTTCAACATTTTTGCAAAATATAGGAATCAGTCGTTACATAAGAATACCCAAGTTTTGGCTCTTAAAAAAGCTCCACATATACAATACGGTGTGAAATATGTCGAGCATATTTTGACTTGAAAACGTGAATAATCCGCGTGAAATATAATTGCAGTAGGTACTCAAGTTTTATATAAACATTCGAAATTACTTGAATTAATAATCTAGATAGTTCGATTTTGTTTAAATTTGTAAATGGATTAATGCTGGTGGTACCTACCTATGTAGAGTTCTTCGCTTTTAATTTGAACGAGTAAAGCCGGCGTAATTTACGTAATTTTTGATTGATTTCATGGTTGAAAGAGTCATCTTATATAAATAACTATAATTATGTAAAATTTTTGCTCAGGCTGAACCTTGAGCAAAGATCAAAAGGTCGGAAGTAGGTAATCTTTTTTCCATCGTATTCTTATATATTTATTATATCAATGACGATCGAGCGATTTAAACTTACACGATTTTCACACATTATTTTAAACGAAATGCGACTTAATTGCATATAAATAAGCTTCGAAAATTGCCTTCATTGTTTCGAGTACAGCATTACACTTATAGTGACCGACGGACGTGGAGAATGACTCGAAATGCCGGAGTTATTTTTCGGAACATGTTTAACCCAACTTAAGTCCCGTTTCGTTTAAAATAACGATCTAGTAATTCAAAAGTGTAACTTAATATTTGTGACAGCAGTTGATATTAAATCGATTATTCTCAAAATTTAAAGCCTTATTCAAATTACCGTGTTACTTTTTATACACTGAAAAAAAGTGACACGTAAATAGGAAAAAAGAACTGAAATTTCATCGAAAAAAAGGCTATGGTTATTAGATTTAGATCTAAACATTTGAGAATGACCGAAATATTATTTTTATGTGATGCTTATTTACATTGTTGTGATATTGGAAATATAATTAACTTCGGCTGTACCTAGTTACCTACGAAGTTCGCAAATGGAACTCGACACGAAATGAATGAGCTTTCATCGCAGGCGCATTGAATAGCGTTCGAGTGAACAATCAGTTAGCGTTTCTTCCCTAAACACATTAATTATTCAACATCAATTCCTTGAGACCTGCTGCCGGGAGACAGGAATACAGTAGGCCAACAGACTACCTTGTTCCAAGCAGGGACCGGAACCGGTATTTTACAAAAACCTCGAAATAGCCTAATATTTTATACTCTTTATGTACTGCTCACAGAATTAGATTTGGATAGAAGAAACAAGTTCATTTATTAGTATGGCGGCCGAGCGTGTCAGATTTTGTACTGAAGTTGTTACTTGCCTATGATTTTAAATATGTCTCAGGACCTTGAGTATTCATATTTTTTGTGTTATTGCAATTAATATTACTTAAGGAGGCATTATTAATGTTTTTGTTCACTTCAACTTACAAAATTTGACGCTCGAAAGCTGCAAGCTGCGATTAAAGACGAACAACTCAGTGGATTTCACTGAGTTCATTTGACACGCTAAGTAGATACATTTGCTTGATCTGTACTGCTCAATATTTTATGTAATTTACAATATCATATTTTTTAAATTACTTCATTAACTTACAATTTAAATACCGAAGAACGAAAAAAGAACCGTTTTTTTTTTTGTATGGAGAAAATAACGGTTCCGGTCCCTGGTTCCAAGACTATGACAAAGTGTTTTCGCGCGGAAGGGTAATTTGTAATCTACTAATTCTTCTGAGCCATGCAACTGGTCAATAAGGGCGCCCCAATTCGTCTGTGGCCGATCGGCATTATCGTCATCATCATCATCATCATACCAGCCGAAAGACGTCCACTGCTGAACGTAGGCCTAAAGATTACCACAAAGATTGCCACAATGATCGGCATTAGCTGGTAGAAAAAAGCTCCATGTACGCATTGGCGTTTGGCGTGCATTAAATGTGTCAATCATTTCGCCTTTTTGCGACCAGCTTAAGCCTATAGGACGTCGACTAATGGAGGGCCCCAAAAGTGTATATCTGTACTTAAATATGTTCATGACCGTGATTAACGAAGTTAAAGACTCACGACCCAATTGACTCAATGTACCTACTCAAAGCGCTTGAACGACACAATTTCGACGTGTCTTCGTTTGAGCCTATTATTGTTTTTTTTTTTAATATTAACCGGCGTACCGAAGCAATAATATTGCAATCTTATACAACAAACTTAAGTATACAAATCGGCCTAACTGACCGACACCAGTTAATCACACAGTAGTAACCCGACTTAAAAAATCGTCTTAGATCCGTCGAATCGAATTTCAGTTTCAACGTGATTCTTAATGTGGTTCTGCTGTACTTGCTCAACTGCGAGACGGTACAGTTTCGTTCTGAAATTAGAGTTATGATGGGGTCGGCACAATGAGGTTGCGTGCGGCGTGATGATGGCAAGCGGCCGAATTCATTAACAGACCTCTCCTACAATTACATCCGTAGGTATACAATATAGGATTGTTTTGAGGTTTGAGTTTACTTCTGATAAATAGATATACACGGCCCTCGCGAATATTGCGAAAGATTTTAACTATGCATTCTAGACATAAAAATAAACAAAAAATGTTATGAGACCTAATGTAAAATTCCACAATTTTTTTTTCTTTTTTTTAGACTTTTTAACATTTCTAATACCTACTTTTTATCATAACAACAATTTGTTAAAATTATTTTTTTTAATGTTTTATTTTTGGGACAGGTTTTTCGTCAAGTCTATTCTTATTTTTTGATTGTCAGGCAAAAGGTGTGGTAATATTAGAACACATTGTGGGAGCAATGTAATAAAAAATAAGTTTTATGACGAGTTACACCGAAAAACTTATTTCGAAAAAAGGTTGATTATCTCTGAAACCAAGCCGAATCCAGGAAAATTTATATAACATTAAAGACTCTAAATATGGTCAGGAATCCAGCATTAAAATCTTTCGGAATGCTGACGTAACACCGTGTATATCTTATGATAAAGTTAACATTGTTCGCAATAAGAACACAACATGGCTAATCTAACCTAATTTTCTTTTCTTAATTTTCTTTTTGTTTATTTTGATGTCTAGAATGCATAGTTAAAATCTTTCGGAATGCTCGCGTAACACCGTGTATTACTTTATTGCAAAACCAGTAGGTATAATTTTTTTTTACCTGGGACCACGGGCCACTCGAATCGCGTAAATTAAAATGAAAGAAAAATTAAATGTCACGATTTTCACTCACACTTGACCTCTAGGTAAAGTTTGAATAAAAATCCTGAAAATGTTGATCGATATGTTAGCAAAAAGTAGAATACAAAGCGTACTATCTTGTTACTTGTAGTTATGTAGGTAGGTATAAGTATTACTTTATGATATTTTCTGGCACCCCAAGTCCACACTCAATAAATACGTAAACCTATAAATTTCCCCGATTCCTAGTTACCGTGAAAATAGTTATTAAGAACACTAATGAATGAATCACTACATATTTTACAATACCACAACCTCACGATTACGAATATTTAATGATGTATCCATAGAAGATTACTTTTTAATTTACTTACACTCCTTTATTTACTTCTACTCCATTTTTATAAGGGTTATTATGATCTCGGCGTCTCGTTGATTAATCTATTCATAAATCTGCTCTTGACAATATTAGAGCAAACATTTTACCAGTTAAATCTTCGGACACAAATCGGTTGAGTATAATTAGTCATCCCCCTTATCGGCACAAAGGGATCGATGGATATTGTGCCCCTATAGGATTATACTTCGGGGCGCCATCTGCGAGCATATCGACCACCTTTTGTCAATATTTGCTTCGACTTTTGACTATCGACTCTGTCTTTAAAAATGTTTGATGCACATATTTATGCCATGTAAGATTTTAAGTATGTGATCCTGTGATCCGTGGTCGTATGTACGAGTATAGTCCTGTGAAATTTTGTACATGTATTCCGAGTATTAGGTATACTCCATTTCGAATACCATAAAACTTTGCAGTGGCATCGGGCCAAGCCATTTGAAATGGAGCATAAGTACCTTATTATATTATGATCATTATTCCATACCTCACTCAAGTCAAATTCGAATTGATCGGCATGTTTAAAGACTAGATTCTCATTTTTAGCCAATTTTGGGTGCACACAATGTTCTGTTCCATAAAAAGGCTTGAGATGTGGACAAACACTTAAATAAAACTTGTGTAAATGGCATCACCATCTCTTTCGCTATACTAGAATCCCAAAAGTGATTCCGATAGGAAAGCTAGAACGTACCTGTAATTTGCCCTAGGTGGTCAAGATATACTCGAGAAAATCGACCGGTAGCTTCTAAGACAGAATGTCGGAGTGGTAAAGGCATCAGCCGCGAAAGCTGACTTACGTGGTTTTGAAATAGTTCGAATCCCACCTCGGATGTAGACGAACTAGGTATTTTTTGTAATGAGAAATTGTTTGTTTATATCATAATGGTTCATGGCGTTTTTTTGTCGTTACGGATCTCGTACTGTAGCCGTAACGTAATGCATTATTTCATGCTTGCACTTGGAGCGAGCGTGATGGTGTGCTATACGTATCGAGTAAAACCTAAAGTTTGCAAATTTTGATGCTTGCAAATTCATGGTACGGCTACTTGAAGTACATACACCTATAAAAACTAATAACGCTTCTTAAAGAGTCCAAGGCATTTCAGGCATAAGAGTGGATTTAGATTAAGTAAACAGGATAATATCAAAATCTGAGTAAAAATATGCAGATAAGAACCGGATGGTAATCCGATATGATATTTTGGAAGGAAGGTCATAGTTTTTATCGGTTCTCATCGAGGTTAACGATCGCTTTAGCTTTGGCGGTATCGTTGTAAACTTACATCATTTTACTATCGTGCAAAAAGTAATGATCGTTTTTTGTAAACTATTCATACCAATAAAACTGTAGTTAAAATTTAAATCTAGCTAGACCATGACCCGTATGCCTAGATTTTTTTTTGTTTAAACTAGTTAGACGTTTGCAAATTGGAAATGTAGCAGGAAAGCGGACCCTGGCAAAGGCCGGGATAACGCTAGGTAGAAGAAGAAGAAGAAACTAGTTAGACGTTTGGGGCTACAGATGTAATTATTATAACGATCTGATTTTATTAAGCTGAGCAAGTAACCAATTTTAAACTGATCTTCATCTGAAATAGAATGAAGATACCTCAGTTCTCAGTTATAGTGCTCCTTCATTGAATATTATTTCTGTTATATAACTGTACAATAGGTACAAAGTGTAATAAGGGCAATGTAAAAAAAAACTAGAATGTCAAAGAGAGATAGAGGATAAAATACAATAACTCTTTATTACACCTCAAAGACAAATCCAAAACAAGTAATAAAAGTAGGTGTTATATGAAATTTTATAATGCTAGTGTGGGAGCACCATTCGACATTTTTTCATAAACAAAAGCATTTTAAGTATGTACACACATCAAATATATCATATTTTCGAAAGAACCAATTTAATACGAATGGAGACTTAACTCCGGAAATCATAACAACCACCCCAAAAGGCAGTGAAAAATTATCAGGTATTCTGTACAGCGGAATAATCGGAATATTTTTCCTTAATTTTTCATTCAGCCCAGTACCCTCGGGTTTACTTTTACTTAGCGAAAACCTTATTTAAAATAAACAGGGTGGTGTAAACGGGGAACGTGCCTCAAATGCAGAGCGTTCGATCGCGGTATTATTTTCGGCTGGCAATAAATGAATTGAGCCTTAGAGTGTTGCCAGCTTTGTATTCGAGTCTGTGCTGCAGGTTTATATTAAATGAGGGTTAGGATTAGACTCGCGTTTGTGTGAATATAGTGAAGTTGTCAAGTGTTTTGGGTTGAGGAAGGGCTTGTAGTGGTACTGTTTTGCTGATAAAAGTGATATCAATGAATTTCATATCTAATGTCGAAAACGAGGAAAGTAGCAGCGAAGGCCAAAACAAACATAATTTTATAGTTTTGTAACCTTGCGTTCTTCAAGAAAACATTATGCAAATTGCATTTGTACACACTTCGATCGAAAAGGAAGCATTATAATTATGAAGGCGTTTTCGGAGGTCGCATTCTCGAAACAATTGAATGTTTTAACGCGCTTTCAATAAATGACGCCTACCGTCGCCAAATGTGGCGTATACGCCGATTTTATTGGCAAAATCTTTAATTTTACGACCGACTGCGCCGCTTTAAAGATACAGACGTTTCGCAAGAAATGACCGCTGTCCGGAACAGACAGGAATTACTTAACGAATTAGATGTCATACGTGTATCTGGCAGTATTTTGGACGACCCTTTCGGTAGATTGTTTGGAGAATCCACATTAAAGTAATTTAATTTTGGATAATGCTTTTTACTCTTTACGTCTCTACCAGTCTCCAATTTTGGTTTAGTAAGACACTATGTAATACTTGCTCAACGTGGAAATGCTGTGGTCATGGGGACCTTTGGGCCGGATGCGACCCGGGGTGGTCTTTTGTAATTAATATAACATAATGTAATATTTACGAAGCCTGTGGCGGATTTTATCATTGATTGTAGTGTGACTAAGCCTGTGGCGGATCTATTTTTGTACCTACCTGACGAAGCCTGCGAAGTGGATTTAAAACAAAGATTAATGTAATTCATTTTGTAATTATACATGTATGCTTGCATTCTTACGAATTTACGTAATGCTTTCATTCTTCTTAACATGACCTACAAAGTTTCTATCACTCTCGCTCGCACCAATACACAAGCAGTATGAGCGTGATGGACATAAAGTAAGTCTGCGCTTAACTCCGCAGCATGGTATAGTTCGTGAAATATAACTTGGTAACTTTCTACCTACATTATAGTAAAAATAAACATTCAATTTATATTTCTCGAACTATAAGCACAGGTGGATCCAAAAAACGCTTGTTTTAATTTCGAAGCTCTCTTCAAAAACATTTCCCGTCCTACGACCACCATTCTTTATTCAAATTGTATTTCAAATATGTCAGTATTGATACATTGACACTATTGACAAGTGTAACTGATTGTTTGTGTTGACAGGTATATTGTCAAGGCTTATTGATAAATGATTCTGCTCTTAAAATATCGTGGTTGACAAATGACAGTGTTTGAATGGTAGGTTGTGAGACATGTGTAGAGTAACCCTGAGTGTAATTGCTGTTGAGTAAATTGCTCCTTTAATGGTATCACTTGTGACAAAAGTCGTTATATTACAAATTTCAACTATAGTTAGTTGTCGGCAGAGTTGGGCAAAAAGTAATATGATTACTCCTTCCTATTACTTTTGTATGTGTACCTTGTAATAAATATTACAAAGTACACATACAAATGTAATATACAGAAGTAATCATATTACTTTTTGCCCAACTCTGGTTGTCGGTGGTATTGGCTACTGAAAGAAACTCGAAAAGAAAGTGGAAGCGATCTGACATATTATTTGTTGACAAGTAAATGATACTTAGAATTATTGTAATATTGATAATGAATGTAGGTGCATACGACATTGAGGATTATTTTCAATGAAATGTGATCCATATGTGTTTACATGTATCCATATAGGTTTGGCATAGTAACAACATTACTACAGCACATTAATTGAGGCAGAAAGGGAGGTTTGCATGATAATTGATAAACTATGGCATGTTATTTTACACTAACTATACAGTCAAAATTTAAATATAGTCTTAATTTGTTATTTTCTTTTATAAGTCTTTGTTTATTTGTATGTAATTGATTGTTAGTTGATTGGTTTGTCATTAAACGAAATTACAAAATATTCTGAATAAAAATTTGCAAACATTAACTTGAAAGAAATCAAATACTGAAAAACTACACTACTATATAAGGGGAGGTATAAAATGCTCCATCTTTTGTTTTCGTATCTATTTTGTCCAAACATACCTATTATAAGAATATTCGAAAGGTTTACATACAACGTTAACTGACGCGAATAACGAGGCAACCGGTTCAAAACCGTCTAAATTCATATTGATCCAAATCTGGCACCGAAGACAAATGGCCTGCCAATAGATCAAGCTATGCCAAGTTAAATTACTTTCAGGTTTCCTCGTTAATATGCGCGGACGCAGGTAGCCATCCCACTCAGGCGGCTGGCCGGCGCCACACTTGCGACAGAAGGCCTATCGACGAAAACCACGATCGACGTCTTGTCTTCCTGTCCCACTTACATTCGAATTTATAAGTACGAGAGAGAGAGGCAATACTTTCGCGGTTCGCGATAGGCCCCAAGTGCTGTTTACATTGAAAGTCTTATCTCGATGGGATTTTGTACGGATTTGCGCCTTTCTTTAAAAGGATTTTTCCTAAAACGGTTGCGGTACTGGATATTTGCAAAAAAGTATAGTTTTTTCTACTGAGTTTTAAAGATAAACAGGCGGAATTCTTAAGTTTTCAAATTTTTAGTTATAAAATACACTGTTTATTTGCCGCAACTGTTTGCTGAATGTCTATTAGTAGATTATATTACATTTCTTAATAGGCATATTGGTAAAAGTTTATCCTTGTGTCTCAATTTTTTTCTATTAGTGTAATATGTACTTGTATCGTTTCATTATGTACTTATATCGTTTGAATGGACGGTAAAAAGGCTATTAAAGTGTAAGTAGGTACCTTGAGAGAATTTGCGCATAATAGTAAATTCTAGTCCATTTGAATTCCATATTTAGTAAATATGGTAGGTAAATAGTATTATCTACCTCGTAACATATTATCGGCTACCAATAAATAACGTAAGTCATGTACTTAACATGTAGTTGGATTTAATAGGTTTACGGCTAGTTAGCGGCGTCGCTGCGCCAGCGTCTGTCAATCAGGTGTGGTCACCGCGTGCCCTGCCATAAGGTCGTAACCGACATACCTACATCGACAAAAAGTATTAAATTAGTATAATGATGGATGCGGGAGGTAGGACAGGGTGCTTAGACAAGTTGCCAATCGCTAGCGCTTAATCGTCAATCGTAAACGAAAGGCAGTGAACTGTCTTTGTCGCACTAATATGAAAGAGTGATAGAGAGAGAAAACTTCGACACGCTACTAAGCGTTAGCGATTGGCAACTTGGCTAAGCATCCTGGTCATTCGTAGCAATCATTCGTAGAACGTGATAGATAAGAAAGTAAGTTATTTATTGGCGTCAATATCATGGTAGAGTTACAAGTCCTTTGCCAAGCCAAGCAGTGGGACACAATCTTCACTTCACTTCATCAGCCTATGATACTCCACTGCTGGACGTAGGCCTCTCCTATTAACTATGCGTATCAAACGCATTAGGAGGTAAATGCCCATAATCGCTACGCTGGGCAAGCGGATTGGCGATCGCAGTAATGTGTCCACTATGATGACGCTGCTGCCCATCATCCACCTTTTATCAAATAATGGTCAGTGACGCTTCAATCCCTTAGTCGACTCTTACGACACCCGCAGGAGGAGTTGGGGTGGTGACAAATGTATCCTTACTGCCGTCACCACACGGCCAACACGAACACAATAAATTTAATTTAGCATGTTAGCTCGTACGTGCAAATTCAGTGAATACGTATGTATTCATTGAATGTACCTATTAAACCATGTCTGACCAAAACTGACACAAGTCGCTTACATCATTTCTCATATACACTCAACGACCTGCCAATGGCGCCACAATGTACGGAGCCTTTTAATTGATGCTTTTTCATAATAACTACCTAGCTCGCGACTAGGTGGCGTAAACACGATCATTTCACATACCATACACTACGGGCTTAATTTGAATAATAGTTATGTATTTAACAAATCGCCTTGGTGTACAGTCGCTATTAGATATATCAGGATGCTTAGCCAAATTGCCAATCGCTAACGCTTAGTAGCGTATCGTAAATATCGTAATTTTCCCTCTCTGTCATATTAGTGCGACAAAGACAGTTAGCTGCCTTTCGTTTACGATTGACGATTAAGCGTTAGCGATTGGCAACTTGTCTAAGCACCCAGGCCAGGATGCTTAGCCAAGTTGACAATCGCTAACGCTTAGTAGCGTATCGTCGTTTTCCCTCTCTGTCACTCTTTCATATTAGTGCGATAAAGACAGTTAGCTGCCTTTCGTTTACGATTGACGATTAAGCGTTAGCGATTGGCAACTTGGCTAAGCACCCAGGATGTTGCCAATCGCTAACGCTTAGTAGCGTATCGTAATTTTCCCTCTCTGTCACTCTTTCTTATTAGTGCGTCAAAGACAGTTGCCTGCCTTTCGCTTACGATTGACGATTAAGCATTAGTGATTGGCAACTTGTCTAAGCACCCAGGCCAGAGAGCTCACAAATATCTGAGCAGGCATCTGTTGTTAGCGTTTGAGTGCGTGTTAAGATATTTTTGACCAGCGTGGCTGCCACGATATATCTAATGGTGACTGTACACGAATAGGCAGATTATAATTTTAGTGATCTTTATCTAAATTATCTGGTTATATAAATAACACAATCCAGTCTCTGCTATTATTATTAGGTTTACTTTAATTTGAAATGTGTTGCGCCGAGTCAAATAACCTTGTGATGCAGCTAAGTAAGTCATTCTACAAAGAATACGATTTCGAGCACTTATTTCAGCCAATTTACATATTAAATTACAAAAGCAACGAAGCGTACACAGGGTATTTTTTCTTAACGGGCCGCTTTTTCCAAACTTACCAATTTAAACGTCGCCTCATCTCGTGAAATGTAGGGAGACAGATCACTCGCAATAAATTACCATAAACGGATCGAAAACATGCTGACATTATCCCTAAAGGCGAGCCCTTCAAGTAAAAAATCGACTTAAACGGCCCTTTTATTCTTTTGTTAGTAACCGAATCATTTCCATGCGATAAAGCTTGTTTAGTTGGGCCTAGTTTCTGCCGACGATATAACTTCTATGAGTTCAGTTTCGGTAGTTTAGTTTTATGTGTTCTGGAATACTTCTTGACTTTACGCAGTGCACTTAACGTTGAAGTCACATAGAGAACAGATTAATGATTCCAATTTATAAATACACGTACAACACTGAATGATGCGAAAAGTTGAATCGAAGCTCTGTAACGAAAGATACTGTATTTTATTGAAAAATACAGAGGCTTTTGAAAGATACATGTATCTTTCGTGTTATTTTCATCGCTAATCGGAACCCTGATTTCGACGACATCCGAAATTTGGTCATAATGCACAATAATCAGAGATCGGATAGATTTGCGACATTTGGATTTGCGACAGTGACTTACTTACTGCGGATTAATGGTCATCAAAGTCTAGTATTACCCAGGTCTAAATGTTATCAAAATGCCTATTTATATAAAAAATATAGAAGCCACTCGTTAGACAACTTAACGACCGAAAAAAATCGAAGCTGCGACATATCCACAGGATGTCGGCGACATTTTAAACCAGAAAATTTCACGCAAACTCGTAAAATGACAGACGAAGCTCTGTATTTTACACCGTTTTTATTTTACTGTCTCACTAAAACATTTCGGTACCCGTAAAACTGTTTTTTTACGATACCTGGGATGCTGTTGCTATTGCCTCTCGAGTCGAGCGCAACATATGTCCAGGATACGCGCTTCTGTTTCGCATGGGTATGTTTTAACCTAAGTATAGGGCACACTTACACTGTTTTATCAGTGTGTTTGAGTCAGGAGTGAAGGTAAATGGTCCAGGCGCGGAATGCTCATGTAACTAAAGTGATTTTCGTCCAATACGGTTCGTGTGGGACGATAGTTCACGTTTATATTGCTTTCCAATCACCTCACGTTACGAACGATGCCCTATTAAAATACATTTAATAGGGCATCGTTCGTAACCGTAATAAGGGGTACCAACGAGGCTAAAACAGATTAAAACTATTATTGTTCTAAAAGCCATAAAACCAAGAACAGACGTTTCAGAATCAGATGGCGGACGTCTAAGAATGTTCAATGGATATATAGCCCGATTTACTCTGATAAATAAGAGTTTTTTGAGCCATCGCCAGCCCTATATGGACTGCCATCAATATAAGCACCTGGAACATTACGTGACTGTCTTTTTATGAAGCTTCGACGAAAAACGCGTAACTCGCGCGTTTGCGTTTTCTTCATTTATGAGAATGTTTTGGGCGAGCTTAAGGCGCGAATATTAGCTGTTCGATAGGTATTATTATTAGCTTATTAATTAAAAATCCTGCAAGTCTATATCCCTAATAACTTTTGAAACAAATAACAAGGTTTTATCAAAGCAACTTTAGATTTTGTAATTATTCATACATGATACGCAATTTGCAAATAAAATAAGATAAGAAATAAGAGCGCCTAAAGGTATTTAAAGTTTAGGTTTTGCTCTGGTTTGTTTTAGTTGTAACGAAGTTATTTGTATTACAAGTGTAAAATTATCTGTGAATAGAATACAAACATATAAATAAATATCTAAACGTTTAACACACCGGCCGTTTGTTTCGTCATTTCAACAAAAACATATGGCGGGAACCATTTGTATGGGCTCATAAAATTTTGCATGGTGAATGGGCATTTCAATTACGTTTTTTTTGTAGGTCTCGTAGATGCGTCCTTGTATTCAGAAGTTGAGGCTCAGAACTAATGTTTTCAAGAACCGTAAATGTTTCTCTTGTATTGAATTAGAATATTTAGAAAATCGTTGTTGGTAAATAACCTATAAGGTATTTGTAGATATTTTAAAGACAGGCTATATTAAATTGTATATTTTAGATGATCGGTACCTACTCATACGTGACGATAGTAAGGCCACGGTCGTACTGCACACGCCGCACGCAGCCGACAACGTCCCATCGCACGCAGCCGGTGAATGGTGTGTTCGGGAATGCTCGGGAGTGGTCGTTTTCGCCCGCTGCGTGCGGCGTCCCCCCGCCATACATCATTCAGACGCTGCGTCCGACGGGACGTTGTCGGTTGCGTGCGGCGTGTGCAGTACGACCGCGGCCTAACATAGATTGGCATTTTTTATCTATATTACGGGGTTTTAGTTAATTTGGTACATGAAATTTGCACGCGTGGATGAATTAAATATTGTTTTATTTCCATTTTAGCACTTGCAAATCATGGTTTTTGAGATAGAGGAATTAAGATTGATACGCAACTGAAATGTATAATATTTTGTTACAATTGAAAAAAACATACAAGTATAATGAAGACGGAAGATATAAGGATAACACTTCGGGTTTTTGAGTTCATTACAGTTGGTTAACTGACAGCTAATCTGGTTAGCAACGTTTGTGTCATCACACATATTTCTTATAGAGGAAGTGTGACTTTCATCACGTTAAGGTATAATAACGTAACTTCTAACATACAAGGTAACCTTGTACCAATTATGGTGGCGTTTATACCCTTAAATCGTAATTTAATTTGGTTAGGTTTGCCAGATACTAAAAACAAAATATCAGGCATAATTATTTTTGCGAAAAGCCAACCATTTTGACCAAGAGCAAAACAGTGGTTTTTGTTTTTTTTATATATTTCGTGTGAAAAAACGAATCCGTAAAACTGAATGGGTTACAATCGCAAAAAGATTTGCCAATCTTATACAGGGTGTAAGTCTAATACGGGCGAAGCTCTTAAGGGGTGTTAGTTTACGACATAATAAGTAGGTACATTCAAATAACTTTTACTCAAAATCAGAGCAACAAAATTTTCCATACATAATAATTCGGCGCGCAATGTAAAGCAACATACGCGAGTTAAGCACTCGTTGACAGCTAATTTCAAAAGCAGATGCCATAACTGCCAAATCAACAATAACAAATGTTCGTACCTACATTGCTGCTCCGATAATGTAAAAAAAAATCTGTGGGGTCTAAATTAAGAGTAACTTTAAAAAAACCTTGTAATCTATGATTACACTAATGAATCCCATACCTGGTTTAATTGATCGCCCGTATTAGATTTACACACTGTATGGGCCATTATGACAACTTCTTTTCTGGCTTTGGCCTCACAGTCAGCACAGTAGGCTTAGCACATGATAAGTGCGACAGTATGTCGCCGCGAGATAAACTATCCATCCGTCTTTTATTCATATAGTTAGTAAAAGAGTGAAAACTATATTGCAGCGACATACTGGCGTAGGTACCAATCATGTGCTAAGCATATAGAAGTGAACTGACTGAATATACAAACGATACTCCTCCTGGAGTATGTATGGTTGCTCCCTCGTTTCCGCTACTGCAGCTGTGGCCGGGTCGCATCCCACGAAAGGTGGGACGGTCGTTGCACCGTCATTTGGGGATGTTGAGAGGCTGTTGAAGGAAAATTTGCCATGGGCATGGCGAGAGAGAAAATGATTTTGGTGATGATGTTGCGGTAAGGCAAGGTAAGGCAAGGCAAAGTCCAATCTGAGAGAGATCTGAAAAGGAAGACAGATGGAGAGAGAGGGAGACTTAGAAGTGAACAGACTAACCTCAACGGCACCTAATTCGAATGTGTCCTACCTAACATATTTTGTAAGCATCTCACCTCGCACCAATTTGAATGACGTCGTCGCCCTAATAACGCGTAGGCCGCACATTCCGTTCTCCGTGGGTTTGACATCTGTACTCCTATTACAATCACCTACAGAGCTACAGGCCCAAACCAGAATAAACTGATCTTCAATATGTCAAACTTCTTATTCGTCTTAAGATGTGTTCCCTATTAAAGCAAAATCCAATAAACCGAGACACATTTATGGCAATTATAGGTATATGAAAAAAAGAAATGTAACGCACTTTAGGATTGATTTTTTAATAAATCACGAACAATATGAGAATGAGATGAACACCAAATAATAAGACCTAAAATGAACTTAAGCCTTTATCATATTCGTAAATCATAGTAATATTCAACTTTAGAGATAAAGAAGACCTGACATTGAAAAATAGTTCTATCAAGAAAATAGTTTTCAAAAATTAATATATTTTTCATAAATTTCTGTTTCCGTATTAGAAAGCCTTACAATATATTGTTTAGAGACTTAAGAATAATTCTTCAACATTATAAACTCAAATTTCAATACTCCATTTTGAGAAATTAGAAATCTCGTGAACACTAAAATAAAATACCGCCTTGAGGTCAAAGTTCCGATCGTTTGATTCGGTAAGTATTAGGAATATGTACGGTTGTCGAAACATATTTACGCGCCACTTCCTTGTGGAGAAAGCGTGGTTTACTGCCCGGACAATTGGACCATTATATGTGTCATTTTGTGATAGCTATATCTGTCAGTTTTGTGATAGCGATCGCCTTGTTGGAGATGTTTTTAAGTGACAATCATGTCCGTATCAATAAATAAAAGTGGTAGTCCCTGTACATTTTTTTTTTCGAACACAGAATCATAGTCATAGACTACCCTCCATCAGAATGATTCCTTTTCATCTCTTCCCGGATAGAAAACAGGACATCATTTCTGCTACTTTATGACTGTGATTGTATTACCTACTAACCAAAACATACCATTTCTACCAAAAATCTAAAAAAAAAATTAAAATAATAATACTTAAGTACATAAAATAAATTTTATTAATCTAACTAACCGAACCTATCTATATCTAAGACTGGCCTTTGGTTGGTTATATGAGGTCAAGGAATTTAGTCATTTTATTGCTTTTTAATGTGAAAAAAACCCTTACACAATTTGTCTAACTGTTACAGTATACATTGTACACCATGTATTGTGTCTCGGACCAACCTCGACTAATTGCCTCAACGATAATGAAGATAACAATGTCTAGACGCGTACAAGCTTAACGAAACAATTCTAACAAAATGTCTTTATTCTCTATTGTATTGTCCTAAACAAAACATTTGACTAAGAGGTATTTAGTCGTAACTTCGCTTTCAATACAACTTTCTTTTTCTATTATTTTCTAGCTTTTTTATTATTTAAGTTACCGAACACTTTTACTTGCATTCTAAAGATTTCATACAAAAACAAAACAACTTCGTCTCGACCAAATAAAGCTTGCACTTCTCGTCCGTTACGCCGCGTACTAACCAACTGCAAACTTATCTTGGTTGGGTTATAATTGTTCATAACCACTGCCTTCCGTGCCTGTTGTGCCAATACAAGTTTGGTCTCCTTTATAAATGAAGAATTGTGCTTTCGGGGATCAAATTATACTGGGGGTAAACATACAGTCGATTTTTTAACAAGATGTCAGTTGCGATATGCTTGAAAAGGTCCGGGTCTATTCTGCAATTGTTTTCTTACAAATTACTGGTCACAAGGAGTCGGTTCACTACTGTTTTACCCGTTATGCCGGTAAGTTGTGTGCGATGGTGAAACGTTACGTATTATTAGAACATTTGAACATATTTCTTGCGCTTGGGATATAACTGTTAACAAATGGAACCACTGGCTTTGCATCGAGGCTTCTTGTTATAAATGCTTTTGAAACACAAATAACATATTATGTTACTTAGGCATAGACAAATTTAATAGCACACATTATACATGACATGATTACACTGACTTATACAGGATTAATGACACCCACAAATAATGTAGCTTTAATAGTTCCTTGTCAATGAGGCAAACCTACCAATAGCCGACTTTTTAGTGGCCAACAGACATCCACCGAGACTATTATAGGGACATAAGCTGTTCACTAGTCTTTCGTTTACCTTTAGCTTAGAACTTGATTGGTGGGATAGTATGTATGTCGCCGCGAGATAGACTTCCCGTTTTTTACTAACTATATTCATAAAAGAGATACCTACTGTTGCACCAATCAGGGCCTGCCGCCCTGGTTTTCCATTAGGTTACCTAATTAAGCCAAGGCACAGTAACGCATGGCTACTGTCTCTAAAAGCTCTCACATTGTAAAATGCTAAATCCAGGAGATTTTTTGTACCTATTCAGAAATTAGCAGCACATTTCCACAAGAATGCCGCTAAAATGCTGCTAAAAACAAAACGAACCTTCAATCGGATAAGAGATCCCGGCGATACGGTCCGGAGAGTGCCTGACTTAACTACTGTATTATTTGCATAGTTGCTTGTAAAACAACTACCTGTTGGACGTGATTAATTAATGAACATTTTTTTTGTTCGAATCCAGAATCCTTAAGCGATTGGGGAGGACTTGGAGGTGTAGGCACAAACTATTTACTTACTACCTTATTCATAATTCATAAACGTGCCGTAACTTAGCAAGTCGATAAGTATTCTGTGTCCCTTTCGATCTTATAGACATAACGCACACCTAGTTCAAAACAGTACTAACTCAAAATGTATATTTTTTAGGTATATTTGAGATCTACGAACTTTGTAGATCACGCGAATTAGATATATTTTGAGTTAATACTGTTTTGATCTAGGTGTGCTACAATAATAAGTTAGGAGACGTTTATGAATAAGGGAGTTATAGGTAGATTATTGTCAAAACAGTAAGACAGGGAGTAGATTTGGTCCAGCCTGTCTAATATATTGCATACACCCAACAATTTCGACGAAGGCTGAGGATGCAGGTTTGATTTTGTCTTTGGTCTGATGGACTTGGAATTTTTCTTTAGTATAAGTAATGAATTTTACATGATATAAAACTATGAAAACGGATAAACTCGCGTATATTAACTCATTTTAACTGTGATGACACGCAGACCACGAACCCTGTAAAGTGTTCGAAACGTCGGAATGTAGTTAAAGTTAGTTAATATACGCGAGTTTATCCGTTTTCATAGTTTTATTTCATGTGTAATCCTTGCGGTAACCGAAGAAAATATTATATAATGAATTTTATTAATCGTGTGACTTTTTGACTTGCGAATCTGTTGATTCCTGAAATGAAAATCGGCTTTGTTTGATTCTGTCAGATCAGATAATAGTCCAATCGACGAAGCTCTGAAATATGATTAATAAATATTTGGAGCCTTTATTCTGAGTGAGTAGGTACTACAGTATGATAGTAGATTTTGTAAGATATTACATACGCACTTAAATATATAAAATATATTGAAAACTATCATTAGTCTGTAACAAAAATGTATGTAATGTTATCACAAATACATTTTATTAATGTCTAATTGGCTATTTTTTCTTAGTTCATAGTTTATAACGTGAAAAAGGGAAAATAACCCAGTACCAAAGAATTCCCCAGATAAAGATTGTATAATACCAAGTAGGTACTTGTTCTAAGCATAAATTAACACTTACACTTGCGTCGTAAATAAACACAATGAAATGGTCATTATCATTTGTACTTATTTACCCCAGTGGCCTGTCTTTCCCTGGTCTCACGCGCCGCGATGCCGTGATAGCCCCAGTCCGGACCACGCAAATTCCTCCTAATTACCCCGTGCTTAGCCAAAAACGACATTATCTACACTTACTACGAGTTTTGTGATAGTAGTCTCACTGCGTGCTGTTAGGTATACTTGATCTACGAGTGTCGTTCGCGAGGTCCTTCTCAACGTGACTGGTTTGTTAGGGTTCCTAGGGTCCTAGGGTAGATGGGAATGATGGACTAACTCAGCTGCACTATAGTCATACTGAGGAACCATGGTCATGTCATACTAACCAATGCGACCTTGAAATTGCAAATAAATTGACTCCTCCGACATCATGCATAAATATCAACATCGACATTCAGCAGAAATGTAGTACATGTTACACAAGTTTTCGGAATTTCAGGATTAATTGCAGAGCAAAAGTTGTTTACCTTTATTACTTTTTTTCATAACTAGCGACTCAGCAGACTTCAAACGGATGACAATGGGATACAAAAAGCTTCTCTTGAATCAGTATAACTGTAAAAAAAGATGTGAACGTGGACTCAGTGCTCGATAATGGAGACATAGGCTCTCCGTTGCATAGTTTTTATTTACTTTCACAGAGACATTAGGGACAGATAAACAGTGGGGGAAGCGATTATTTTACACTTATTAGTGACTGGTAAAATATGGTCGAAATTTAAAAAGTTTGCATTAAGTGCAAAAGGCGCACTGCAATTGCTACGCATTTTATAGTGACTACCGCAAAATATGGTAAGGGAACAGTACCGGTTTTCTCGAACGGTTACCGGTTTCCACGGATGCCGCGAGACGTTACTGGTTTTTAAATTGACTCGGGTTTTAGATAAGACACGCGATTTTCTTCGCATGCGTATCGGTATTTAAAGGTTTCGGAGAAATTAAACTTGTATAAGTTAAGGCGAAGTACATGGGGTTTTAAACATAGGAACTAGAATATTTTACAAAAAAAGAAACAAACCAGGTTATGTTTTTTCGTCAAATCTTTGAAATAATTTTATTTTAGAGTAAGTACTATTCTTGAGATCAAAAACGCAATACGCCTTATTTTACTATTAGTCTGATATTATTTATATTATACCTACTTGTATCATATTATTTGTAATAATTGAAAGACTAAACAAGGAACACATTTCATGAAATATATGCTATGCACGTTTGTAGTAAAACCATAAAAAACACAGTAAAAATACTACGCAGTAACGCCAACCGTCCTCATTCCCCAAATATGTCACATAATTCAAACATACTTACAGTACATTAACATTCCATTCATCTTATCGTTAAAACCGATTTTATACGAACCATATGTTGATATCATCTGTTGGCACTTAACTACATGCGCTGAACATTTCAACATTTCCAACACTCAATTTAGAAGTTGATTCGATTCTTTTTATAAATCGATTAAATCTGGCCTTCATTATCGAAATCGAACTGTCATGAATCTTTTTCAAACAGAATGGTTACCATTATGCTGCGATTGGTGCTAAGATGATTTTTATTTAAGAAGTTGTATAATATATAACCTTATGTACCCACTCATAACCTCGCTATAAAGATCATACATTAATTACAAATTTATCTTTACAGGTAAGTTGCAGCCTTGCCCCGTTTTTCTACAATTGAGTGAGTCTGAGTACGAACACAATGGGAGTTTCGCAAAGCGGATTTTGATGTATAATTGGTATTTGATTTACTTCAACTGCTTTTATATATACTCTAAGCATTATTATATCTGTAATACCAATGATATCACCAAACTAAAAAATATATCGATGTAACTGATCATGCAATGTGTCTGTGTCTGCATTTAAAATGTATATTATAACACTGATTAGTGTTTTATCCCCTGTTGACAGAATTGTGGTAATTTTAGACGATTGTGTATTGCAAATTTAGTCCAATTGTACATTTCAAGGTTTCAAATTGCACATGTTTCATATTCATTTCATGTGGCGGCTGACGTACAACGCTTTTGTATTTATCATCATATGTATATTAAAAGTAAACAAAACACCGTACAGAAAAGTGCTGTGAAAACCGTAAAGGGTTTGTCACACCAGAATCGCAAATATTATTTCCTATAAACTTCATTTAAGGAAAACACCTTCACTCAAATATTTCTTACTATTTAATTAGAATGCTGTTTAAATATTGTTGCGGATGTTAAAACACTGATGGCCTTATTCATAATCCTCTCGTAACTTAGCAAGCCGCTAAGTATTATTAGGATACGTTTATAAATAAGGGGTAACAATATAACATTGATGCAATATGATTATAATGCTTATACCTATAATCATGCAAATCAAATCCTGAATCCCAAGCAAAAAGTGCCCAAAGACAGAGGCGGCGAAATAAGCCAAAAATAAAAAGATGATAGTACGTGTATCCGTAATTATGAGAAAAACGGCGACCTTGGGAGCAATCTTCGCAAACGTTGAAAAACTGGTCTAAAACCGCATGAGCATAATATAGCTTTGAAAGCAACAATTAAATTACAGTTATGGCGAAGTCAAACTATTTTAGACAGTATAGGGACTTTAGAAATAAAAAAAACTTACAGTTACAGATCTTGGGCCCACTCTCACAATCAGCACAATCTAAGCTTGACCAATGACCAACAAACACGGAGTTAACTGGTTAAACATGATTTCAGAAGGATTAAGACATATTAAGCACTAAGATACACGATAGTTATATAATATAAAGCAAAAAAAAAAGTAAGTTGTTCATCACAAGTTTATACTACTGTGTCATTTTATTGTTCAATTATTCGTTGCCCCAAAATGCCGTACGACAGCTTATTTGCAAGTTAATAACAATTCTGATTGAGTCTAGTTCGAATCCTTGTTTAAATTTAACACGTCGCAATTTTGGGCGTGATTTGAATGTTAACTCCATTGTTATTTATTTAGACAATATCTATTATATGACTATTTATTATTATATGAGATTATTCATGTGAAGACTACATCACGCATTATTTTTAAATATTGTTCACTGGCACCATTTAATTTAATTTAATGTATGTAGGTAAGTATGTGAAACCATTTTTACACAAATCGACCAATTCCCATTTTAAGTTCAATTACTCGTAAGGCTTCTGTTATTTATAGGTACCAAACATAATACATAGATAATACGAGACTAAAGGTGATAATATTTGTTATATGCACACAAAGCATCTTTTTGTTGCATCACAAGCAATGTTTAGCAAAAAGGCTTACCGCGCCGCAATTTGCGCGTGTTCGTGGTCGAGCATTTAGGCAGGGCACTTGTTTGCCTAGTGCAACAGAAAGGTTTCGGTAGATTGCTTTTTAGGATTCAAAAATACTGCTTCCAAAAAAAGGCCAAGTACTGCAGTAATTTAGCTGTAGTCGCATCGTGATCTTAAGGCCAATAAGTGGCTAGCGGGCTTGTAGAGTTGTAATTAAGACCATTCTGGTTTCACTTCGCATATTGCTAATGCCGAGAGCGCATAAAACTCGGATTATCTTGTTTATTTAATAGACTAAATAACTTATCTTCATTTTTATCTTATCTTGCATTTTTCCGTTGCCTTTTATAATCTTTAAATTAAATTATTAAATCAATCAAAACAAATTTTGTTTTGATTGATGGTTTAAGGTTTTGGTCTACATAAATGTTCATTTCATGTATCTACAACTTTTCGTTTTTTGTCAAAACTGAATATGCGTCATCCATTCATGTTTCTATATAGGCTGTCATATTGTAAGTACTAAGAACGTGTAGATTGAAATGTAGTTGTAAGATGTCTTTATGTAAGCTCTAACATCTATTCCTAGATGTAATCAAACACTTAAAAACCAAGATGGAAATTAACACGTGACTACGTACGCAGGATCGAAAAACATGTTGATCCTTCATTCCTACCCTTCCGAATGATATCTAGGCTAGGTAAATTCACCTATAATAATGTCTGACACAATTCAAACTAAAATTATCTGACACAGCGACCAAAAACATTTCGTGTCACATCATCTGTTGTGTCATGAATTAATGTAACCACTAAAATGACGAAATTGAGTTAAATATACCGTTCGACTGCAAATTTCCTGCTCTATCGAACGGTGTATAGTATACCAAAATTGTATCAACAAAAAATGTCGAATACGCTAACAAAAACTTTATTATGTAATTTTACGGCTTTCGTTGTATTAAAAGATAAGATTGCTACTACTCTATTCCATTGGAGCACGGGTACTTTAATTACAACTATACTCGTTAGTATGAGATAATATGATACGAGTGTCAATCGCCAGCCTTGCACTGATATTACGGACTCGCGTCATTCCTAATTGCGGCAGATTGCCTCAACATAGTGTTGCCAGGCGTAAAGATTTTTCCTGGCAAGTATGAAAATTAAATTTCAGCTTACTTCATTTTTGTGTTTGAAATGTTTGATTGCTTAATTTTTATGTATAATTTAACTGACAAAAAATTGGGAATGAAAATGTTTTTTACAAAATTGCAAAGATTTTTACGAAGATTATACGTAAAAATTGAGCAATAAAACTTTCCAAAATCAAAATTGAACTAAGCTGGCATTTAATTTTCAAATTAAAAGATTATATCTCTTCTAATTGTTATTATAGCCATGCTACATAGGGGTCAATTATGTTATGACACTTGTCTTTTGTCTCAAGTCCCAGAGCGTGTGACATCTTGGTCTCTTTGCCCCCTGGGATGCGATTATCCAAAACAGGCATGCCGTGACCGAATCTGGGTTGTGTTCATGTTAATGTAGGGTTGCCAATTAGAAAAGGCCCGGTCGCATTAAGTTCTCTTTGTACCAGTAATAAATTAATTAATGCATAATCCTAGAACTTTTTATTTTGTTTCAAGGTGAGTTTTATTTGAAGAACTTTTCAAGATTTTCTGATTTTGTATATGGCAACTTTTCGCCGACATATTATCGGTTTGACCGTTCGCCCGTGACGCCATTGCGGCTGTAATCATGTCCATTACAACCTGACCTATCGACACTTGCAAACGATTTGAATTAGGAGTTCGAATGCATTGGGTGGTTGGCAATTGTAAAATTTATGCATGTTTTGGGTGTGATGTGTCATTAATTAGTAAGTAGGTATGCAAAATTGCGGAATGTAATAGGGTCATGCTGTTCAACTATGAAGAATGTCGACAACTAACCCCGCATGCCGCTTATAAATTTTATTAATTGACTATAAAGTAAAGATCTATAAATAAGTATAAGTGTACGCATGCATAAGCATGACAGCATTTGAGCATATTAACATATATATATTTATGGAGTTATTCGTAGACGTGTAATGTGTGTGAATTTATTATATCGACTTTTTTATTTTTGATAAAGGGCCAAGTTTTAACAGGCATAGGCAATAGAATAGAATATGGTTTATTATTGACAAACGAACATATGTATATAGTGCAGGGAAATTAAACAAGTAAACAGCAAAGGAAAACAAAAGGGGAAAAGTAAAGGGGGATTTACACCAAACGAGCGAATGCTCATTCTATCTCCACTCTACGAAATTGTGTGTAGCACAAAACATAATTCGTCGAAATTCGTTGATTTCGTAGAGTGGGGGATAGATTGAGTATTCACTGGTTTGATGTAAATCCACTTTTAGGAATATGACAAATAAAATGGTGCCACGAAATGGTCTTATCTCAGCATGGTGCCGGCGTAAATCAGCACTGATCTTCCGGTGAGACCATTAAGTGAATGAATCAGGTCGAGATAGTATCATTGGAGATGGATAGGATGAGACAGTATTTAAATATTCAAATGTACTATGTAATGTACTTAATCATGTTTTTTAGATACAAAATATATAATTTTTATGCGATTACGTCACTTTTTTTTAACTTTGCGATCGAATCACGTTTGACCGCTTTTAATTGAAAGTGGAACTCACCCTAAGTATCATCGTTCCACACTTCTCTCCAACCACAGTAACTTTCTGTTTCCATAACTCGCGCGACATTTGCTTGCTGAGATCATCTCTACCTTCTAGGTTGAGCATATTGGTGTTATCTTGTTCTTGTTCTAGTACTGTGATTAAAACATTGTTGAGTGCATCAAACTCAGTCGTAACGCTGTAAATCTTAGGTAATAGACGCAAAGACCTCAGCGCAAATAGGATTACCAATGAGGAGGTAAAGAGAGTCAACAGAGTAACATTACAGGTGCAGTTGCTTCTATAACCATGTCCAAGTCACTAAAGCTTATTTTATCTCACAGAGTAGTTTCCTTGTTATTTTCTATTACTTATGGTGACGCAGAAGGGACAAGTAAGCCCCGTTGGCCATTTTGCCGTTAAACCTCTTCCCTCACGTATTCAGTTCAGTCTTCCGGGTCCTTGCAGACGTGCTGTTGGCTGCAGTGCTTCCCTGAATCCACACAGTTAACCTTCTATGTTTGTGAGCTTCAAAACGCAGACTCTAGATGATGTAGTCTGTACGGGTATCCAATGTAGAAAGTTCATGGTACAGATTTATTGTCTAAAGTGGCACTATTAATTGCATGGCCGGTGTACCGGTGTTCCGCTACCGGTTTACGTAAGATATAGGGGTATTGCAGATAGCCCATATCTTATAATCAAGGTTTTATGACTCTTAAGGTTCGTCAAGCTGCCGTGCCGGTAAGATGGAAAATGTGTTGATGGTGATACAATGACTGTATACTAACTGTCGGGACTGTAAATTCAGAGGAATAAACTCCCTGTTGCCATACCATGAGTTGGAAAGTAAAGGATATGTTCAATTTTACTCGATACGTAATGCATTCTATCGCACTCGCACTGACATATTGGAGCGAGCGCGATGGACAGCTTTACGTATCGAGAAAACTAACCTAACCTAACGTTACCGATAGGTACTTGCAAAGTCAAAGTACGGCTACTAGTGACACTGCCTTCACTCACGCTGAATTTCTTCAAGAATCTGCAGTGTTTATACCTTTGTTGCATCCTATTTTAAATTGCGGCATTTTCTTAGCATTATATGTTTATGTTCGTTTGCTATCGACATAGTATACTTAGGTCTACAAATTGAATAATAGCAATGATGATTTCTGAAGCATTACGCGCTACTTCGCTAAATATTTTCTTTTACAATATATGTAGAGTTCTAAGACAAAGATTCCATTACCCTCCTCCATTATTTAGATTTTAACCGTTATTGAAGTTCCTAGTTAGTGCCGCAATTTTGCGTATGCAAATACATTTCACGGGAAAGTGATTCTGAGAATAGTTAAACAAACTGACCGTCGCAATTCGTCTCGGAATGTCGTTAAGAAGCCGTGGAACAAATTTGATGCTGATTTACCAGCATCCTTCTACCCAGGAAAAAATGTGACATTAATGCTTATTAGAAAAAATAATCATAGATAATAAAACCTCCAACTCTTATTCGAGTAGCTAATTCTCTCTCTCTCTCTCTCTGCGGTCACCATTTGAAGGAAATATTAATGAGTTCATCTCAAATTATTCAGACAAATTGGCCGCATTAAAAAAAATCTTCAGGGGCTATTAAATACGCTGTCTAATCAGTACGAATGGAAATGGATCAAGAAATGGAATGCAAATGAATATAATTGTTTATCTAACTTATTATATGTCTCTTACGCGTGTATCCTCGATGCCTACCATGAGATGGTATTTATCTAAAAATCTAGCAATCAGTTCCAAGTAAGAAAGTCTACCCTTTTCGCAAATACATTGAAAAAAGGCAATAACACTTACTGCTAAGCGTACGAACGTGAGGCGCCGCATATTGTCCTTTAGTCTAGACCAGAGGTTCCCAATCTTTTTCATTCAATCAATTCCATGGCGCACTTTGCAAGCTCAAAATTGTCACCACGCCTCCCTTGCGTTGCGTACCTAAGTACAAATAGGTACGATTGTAATATAACCTAGCCTTTGGACGCCCCTTTGTACTTTCCATGGCACACCAGGGCGCCAAAGCAAAGTTTGGGAAACCCTGGTCTAGACACGCTAGGGCAGAAATAATGATTTATCCCCCTGTATACTAAAATATAGAAATACACCATTTTGAATCTTATTCGTTGGACAGAGGTTCTATGTTTTTGTTCTAATAAAACAAGCTACATATAAGAGGTAAAAACCGCGTGTACGTACTTTACAAGAAATTGCTTAAAGATATATGACTCATTGTACGTGAGAGTAATTTTCTAAT